>JAOVYX010004349.1:0-38278 GCA_035668315.1 Drosera spatulata
GTTATCCTGGTGATTGTAATCCCCTAGCACAGTCTAGGGACGATATTTGTAATCCCTCTTTAGTGGATATTTTGGTAGCGTAACGGTCCCGTGGTTTTTATCCTTTTAATTTTTAAGGGGTTTTCCACGTTAAATTTTGGTGTCGACTTTATTTATTTTTGGGCTATTTATTTATCCCATTTTTATAACGCAACGAGGGAAAAGTGTTGGGCAATTTCCGCTGCACTACATACCGACTTTTCCCAACAGGCTGTGTCGTTTTCCTTTTTGGGAAATTCTCTTTGCTTATTAATGCTTCACCAACAGTAAGTTGCAAGGTTTGTTCTGAGACAAAATTATAGCTGTATATGTGTAACTGAGTATATTGATAGTTGTTCTGCTTAGGGAATTGCCTAATCCTAGGTTTGGCGAGGGAGCTTTAGTCAAGGAAACAGATTTATTTTTGCGGAAGGAAATTTCAAGGGTAATGTTACCGTAGCTTTTAATCATTTCTTGAGTCTATATAGTAGTGGTCCGTAAGACTCATCATTGTCTCATGTAATTTGGTGAGATTGATTCTATACACAGGCTTTGGATTAAGGATTAGATTGTTTTAGAAAAAGACATAAGAAGGTGAGAATTGAGATTGATGATTGAGTTACTCCTTCGTGTAAAGGTGGCAGTTGGAATGGAAGCATGTTTGTCCGTTGCTGTATCACGCCTAGGAGTAGTAGCTATGAGCTTAAGCAGAGAGTTTTGGGGTGTCCATGGAAAGTCTGGACTATGATGATGTAGCTTAGATGAAAATGTTTTGGTGAATTTGTGAATTATGAGGGTACAAATAAACTATGATGTATGCATGAGGGATTTAGGGTGGCACCAGTAGAATCAAGAACAATGTTCAAGGAGCAACAATTAGTGGCACTGCAGTGTGAAAGAAACAATGAACGCATGATTCAATAGTCAATAGAGGAAGCGGTTTAGGAAGACTGAAGAGAGTTTGAATTAAAAGCCAAAGCTGTCATACTTAAGTTGGTACCGGCCCAGTATGTTATTCTTCTGTTTAGTTGTTTTCAGTGTTTGCCCTCAGATTTGATTTGTGTAAGCAAAGGGTAATTGTGAAGCAATGCTGTACTGAGAGCTTCCTTCGAGCACTTAAATGATGTAAGTAGTTGGTGAGCAACACTAAGTGACCCATGATGAATCTGTTAGTTTTAATTGGTGTAATGGGTTCTTTCTACCAGAAACAGTTTTGGTGTGGCTCTGACTTACTAAGATCAGGGTAGCTGGCTTGGAAAGGACGAGGTTTTCCATCTGAATTGTGGTGTTGGTTATGGAATCACAATTTGGCATAAACGTTCGTTCACGAGTGACCAATTTGAAGTTTCTTGGGCCATGGCTTGCCCAGTGGTTGCCTTTTCTCTTTAGAGAGTTAGTCCTTCCTGGTAATGCTAAATAATTTCTAGGTCATATGAAGAGGGTTTTGGGAATTTTGTCACATATCATCAGTTTGTGATAGAACCTGGAGTTTCTTGGGGATTGAAATGGATCAGAAATGAATTTTCCAGTGAACTTCTGCATTCATTACCACCTGATTCTGAGACACATGAAGCTCGCCTACTGCATGATATGATTATGCCTTCTATAGCACCACCTTCGAGGTTTCTTTTCACCTTTGCTGTTGTGTGATTTGATCATGCGAATGCTCCATCAGTCTTAAGCTCAAGGCTGTGTGGAAAGCATAAGGAATAATGATATCTTCATGATCAAGTATTCAAGTGCTTTTACCAGTACTTCAATATCGCAAGTTTGGTGACAATCTGTTACTGACTTGTGCTTGTTATTCTTTTGAATTTTAGTCACATAGCTGATCAAGTTTAACTCTAACCTGTGGACACTCTTTTCTCCTGTTGTATCATAGTTCGCCTCACACATCCGACTATACTGAAGAACTGATCTATTTTGTTTTGAAGGTGTTTGCAACCATGCCTTCCATTTCCACTGCATCAGTCGATGGCTCAAGACTCGTCAAGTGTGCCCACTAGGTTGGTTAACGTCCCTTTATTCCTGTTATGAAAAATTAATATTTTGTCACGTCCTAATATTCTACCATCATTACGTCTTCATGGTGTTATTGCAGACAACAGCGAATGGGAGTTCCAGAAGTATGGGCATTAGAGCTATTTTCTGGTAGCAGGCATCGGGTATCCGTTTCGACATGGAATATGTGCTGCTTGTGGATATTCATTCCTTGGATGTTAATGCTACCATTATGTTTGTGATGCATGCCACATGACCCTTTGATCCAAGGGTTCCATTCCATGGAAATGTGTAGAGCTGCTAGCTAAATCCTGTCATGCATTTTATTAGTAGTACTTTCTTTTCTAGGATATTCAGTTACTGCTCTTCAGTTGTTACTGGGTACTGCTTCTGCTTCCGATATGCTTCTTCTCTTTTGTTGATTGCTGAATCAAATGCTCAAATTCTGGTTCTCAGTGCATATTCTGTGTGTGGCTCGACGAAATGTTCACGTTCGCTTCGTTTCTCTCGATGCCTGCAGCCTGCGCATGAGTTTTAAGCATTTCTTTTTATAACGCATGCGCTGAAGTTTGCTCGAAAGAAACCATGGTGACCTTTTGATGCCTTGCCTTTGATCCAAATGCTAAGGAACGTTAGGCTGTTGCTGAGTAGAGGGTTTTTTTTTTTCATTCTAGTTTACCGACCGATGGTTTCCTTCATGGGTTGTTAAGCCATATGTATAATAAGTATCAACCGAGGCGAGTAATCGACTAAGAATGTTGCTGATGTGAGGACTTATTTAGTAATGGCGGCATTATGGGATCTGTTGGCACTTTGAGGAGCCTCGGATATAAGTGAAGATCAAGACGTGAAGATCTGTGGACAATTGTTTTTTCAAACCGATAGATCATAGAACCTGTCTAATGACCAAATGTTGTCGAGTTCTAAGTATAGGTACGTTCCCAAAGGATTCATGATACGTTCAAAACAAAAAGAATAGAACAAGGAGCAAAACATGTGATCAGGGGATGTATACGATATGTTGCCTGCTGATGTGGGATACCAAAATTTCCCCTGGCGAGAGAGTGGACCATTTTGTTGTCCAATGAATATGATAACGCATTTTGCAGATGTGTGTATGGGAAATGGGAATGCTGAATCACAGACAACATAGAATGGAGCAATACGGCTTTTAAAGCACAGTGTGGACTGTGGAAGATGATGTGAGACGAGAATGGTGGGTGCTGCGTTTTTTTTGGCCACTGTTGGACACCACTTTCGTAAAAAAATATAAAAGCATGTCAGCGAAAACAATATGCAGATGAACATCCACGGATCTTTATTTTTTCTCAATGTGATCACCATAGCAGCATATCAAGCCAATTAATGCATTCAATTTATGGATGAACATAAAAAAATTACTTTCACACTACTTTTCGATCAAACAATTCAATCTTCTATGTATCTACAACGCGTAAAAAGCAGAGTGTGAACCATCACTCCCTTTAAATCCACAATCAAATCCCTTCCCGTTTCACATACGCCAACCCAAACCAAACCACACTTAATGGCACTATCGTAATAAACCCCAATTCCGACCCCCCTTTCCAAGTTTTCAAACCCATATAAACCCCAACACCACTTCCCCAACTTCTGACACCACCATTGACCGTTACCTTTCTGTGAATTTCCCATCCTACCCCTCCACCATGCCCTCCACCATGCCCTCCACCACCACATTCTCTGCCGCCGCAGCCTCCACCTTCCTCCTCCTCCTCCTCCCCCTCCTCCAAATCGCCACCGCAAGAAAAACTTACATTGTCCACGTGGACAATGACCTCAAACCCTCAGCATTCTCCACTCACGGTGACTGGTACGCCGCCAGCCTCCGCTCCTTGTCCTCCGCCGCCGCCGTCGACGAAGCCGAAGCCGCTTCGGTCCTATACGCCTACGATTCATCCTACCCGGGCTTCGCGGCCTCGCTGTCTCACACCGAGGCCGCGTCCCTGACCAAGTCTGAGCACGTCCTCGGGATCTACGAGGACGTGATCTACGCCCTCCACACCACCCGCACTCCGGAGTTCCTTGGCCTCGCAGCAGCCGAGGAACTCTGGGATGCTCACTCTTCCCTGGACGTCGAACCGGCGTCCCGGGATGTGATTATCGGGGTGTTGGACACCGGGGTGTGGCCCGAGTCCAGAAGCTTCCGCGACTCGGAGATGACCCCGGTGCCCTCCCGCTGGAAAGGGACCTGCGAGACGGGTCCCGATTTTAATCCATCTGCGTGTAACAGGAAGCTGATCGGAGCCAGAGTTTTCGATAAAGGAATCAGGGCGATGATGTTGTCGAAGGCTGAGAACGAAGTTGAAATCGAAATCGATTCGCCACGTGACAACGACGGCCACGGGACCCACACAGCGAGCACCGCCGCGGGAGCTCTTGTGAGGAATGTGTCCTTGTTTGGGTATGCGGGCGGGACTGCGCGTGGGATGGCGACGAAGGCACGTGTTGCTGCCTATAAGGTGTGTTGGGCGGAGGGCTGCTCCGGGGCCGACATTTTGGCCGGGATGGACGCGGCCATCTCGGACGGGGTGGACGTCATGTCGCTGTCCCTTGGTGGCGGGTCTACTCCCTTTTATCGCGATCCTGTCGCGATAGGAGGGTTTGCTGCCATGCAGAGGGGGATATTCGTATCCTGCTCTGCTGGCAACAGCGGGCCTCTCGAGGGGATGGTGTCAAACACTGCCCCTTGGCTCATGACCGTGGGGGCCGGGACATTGGACCGGACATTCCCGGCCTATGCGGTCCTGGGATCGAAGGACCGGTTCACTGGAGTGTCCCTGTATAGCGGCAAAGGGATGGGGACTAAACCGGTGTCATTGGTTTATGGTAGTAAGAGCAATGTGACAAGCAATCTGTGCCTCCCCGGTTCGCTTGATCCAGCATGGGTTCGGGGCAAGGTGGTGTTGTGTGATCGCGGGCAGAATGCCAGGGTCGAGAAGGGTGAGGTAGTGAGGAGGGCCGGTGGGGTTGGGATGATACTGGCAAACACGGAAGAGAATGGCGGGGAGGAGATGGTGGCGGATAGTCACTTGATTCCGGCTGTGGCAGTTGAGGCGAAGGTTGGGAATGAGATTAGAGAGTATGTGAAGAGGGCAGCTGGGAAGGCCACCGCGGTGCTGAGCTTTGGTGGGACGGTGCTGAATGTGAGACCGTCGCCTGTGGTGGCAGCGTTTAGTTCCAGGGGACCGAATGCTGTGGTGCCAGAGATCTTGAAGCCGGATTTGATCGGGCCTGGTGTCAATATCTTGGCTGCTTGGACGGGAGATGCTGGCCCTTCCGGGCTGAAGATTGATACTAGGAGAACTGAATATAACATCTTGTCAGGTATCTTCATGATCCTTCAACGGTTCAAATTTCGTTTCGATCATAAGTTTCATGTTTTGAATGGCTGCACATGTGAACTGTGATGGTACATTGCTTGGAGTTTGATAAGCCACTATGTTCGGAGATGAATGAGAGGTATAATGAATGGTTTTGGGTTGAGGTAACTCATTGAGTAATGAGTATGGTTCATGCTGCAGTTGGAGTGACTCTTTGTTAATAGCATTAATCTTAATCAGTAATATAAGTAGTTAGAACAGATAGGTTCGACTTCATCGACGGTTTGGCAATGTCATTGGTAACCAGAAATCAGTTCAACCTTGCTGTCAATATTAAAGATTGTAGTCTGTGTGCATTGCTCGCAAGGGCCAAATAGAACAAAATGACCTGATGGTAGACATTCTCGTTTTCTATCTTAGTCTCCCTTACCTTTTGATAGTAGTATGATTCTGATCAATACAATGTCTCCTTATCTAGAGAACATAACATCTGCTATAGGATGATATTTGGTTGATGAGTACAGCACGGATTGCCTTGCCTTATGAAATCTGTTAGGATATTTCTATGGTGATCTCTATGCTTAAATAGTGAGTCTCACATGTCGTCAAAAACTGAAATCACCGTCGGTTCCGTAAGTGCCATGCCGAGTGCATGTTGTCCTAGAGATGGATTCATTCGGCTACTTTATCTATCTTCTGTGATATATGATCAGATTTCCGAATACTTCATCATATTCTGAAGCACAGGACCTTCATTCCAACCATTGAAGAAGCCTGTATAATTTCTTCTTACACACAGGATCTTGGATATTGCTTTATGCATACTAAACATATGAAATAGACATTCTTCAGGCGCTCGTGCATGATTTGTGTCTGCCTGATCATGGATTTCTTACTATTGCACTGAGAAATGGGCTTTGCACGATGCATGTGTAGCATTATTCTTGAGAATTATGTCGACTAACGATCTTCTTTATATGGTAATGAAACTTCAGGCACGTCGATGTCATGTCCGCACATAAGTGGATTGGCAGCACTTCTCAAAGCGGCACACCCTGATTGGAGTCCCAGCGCTATCAAATCGGCTCTGACGACATCCGCATACACCCATGACAACACCAGAGCCCTGCTCCGTGATGCTGCAACCAATACGCCATCCACTCCTTGGGCTCACGGTGCAGGCCATGTGAACCTTCAGAAAGCCATGTCGCCAGGCCTGGTATATGATATCACGCCTGATGACTATGCCGCTTTCCTCTGCTCATTGAACTATACTGGACTGAAGATCGCTATGGTCACCAAGTTCGCCCATTTTAACTGCACGAGGAAGCTTTCCAACCCTGGTGACCTCAACTACCCATCGTTCTCAGTCGTGTTTGGTAAGTCTCGGACAGTAACGTACGAACGTGAGCTCACTAACGTGGGATCCAGGATGGTATACAGAATGATTGTCGATGCTCCTCCGATGGTGGGAGTGAAGGTGACGCCAGACAGGCTCATATTCCGGACAGTAGGGGAAAAGAAGAAGTATACAGTTACTTTCGAGCTGAAGAAGGGCAATAGTCCATCGTCAGAGAAGGCGGCATTTGGCTCAATCATTTGGGGCAATCGTGAACACCAAGTTAGGAG
This sequence comes from Drosera spatulata, assembly GCA_035668315.1. Classification (NCBI taxonomy): domain Eukaryota; kingdom Viridiplantae; phylum Streptophyta; class Magnoliopsida; order Caryophyllales; family Droseraceae; genus Drosera; species Drosera spatulata. The sequence goes on from JAOVYX010004349.1 coordinate 7,011, forward strand.
CCCGGTTTCTTTTACATGGCCATAGTCATGCCAAGACAGCAAAGCGGAAGCTATTCAGGCCTCTTTATAAGAAAGAATGAATTGAGTCGCGATATGTAATGTTAGTGTTGGTGTAGTTAATTCAACAGAATGACATCGTGGTTCGATCAAATATAACTTATTACAGTTATGTTATCCGCAGGCCATTGCATCATATACAATGTTTCTGCCATGCTGTGTTACTGAAGTTGCTTCTTTTGGCAACGAACAAACCGAAATGCTGAAGTTCTTTTCCTAAATTGGCAGATCGGATCTGTTCCAGTAACCAGTTGGTCGAAACGAACCATCAAAAGGTCTGTTCATATAACTTTCATACAGATACCATCAAAAGAACAACAAACAGAGAAAGTAAAGGTCTGTTCATATAACTTTCATACAGATTTTACATGACGTCGATAATCGGCATCAGTCAGTTCACTAGCAAGTTGCAACAAAGTTATACAACTTCGTCGTTCCAGACGTCTTCGAGGTTTAGCACTGCATCATGTTCCTTCTCAAAATAAAATAGAAGGGGGCAAGTCCAGTCTACATCTCTACGAGTTATACAGATACATATTTTGTGATAAAAAGGAATCTGGTTCAGTGTTACCTAATGACCTTTGTCATGAAATCATACCAATGGCAGCACCAACCCGGAGACAAAGGAACACCAGGTAAATCACAATAAGCCCAACTCCTAATACTTTGTTAGGCCGCATATCACTTCGTGGCAGAACAATGAGTGCCCATATGAGCCCCAACACGAGAAACCCCATCGTGTAGTATATACTACTATCTCGTGGAACAACGTAAGGTTCCGGTCTTCCTGACCAAGCTCCAAGCACCATGGAGATGCCCAAACCAACCAGCATGTTGAACATCGGACCTGCATAGCACCCTGACATCGCGATCTGAACCCCATTGCCTTGGTTCATTGCGAGAGCAGTGTTCGACATCAGGTCCCCCATTGAATTACCCCAAGCGAGGATAGTCAGGGCTAGAAGCGAGGGGTTGATGCCCAATATGACACCCAGGGACACGAGCAAAGCCACTAGCTCGTTAGCAATAACATAAAACCAAACGATGCTCATGAAGAACCCACCAAATACCCAAGGGAACAAGAACTTCCTAGGCGGATGAGCCGATTTTGTGTAAACGAATGCTAGAACTCCAAGCATGAAACCAACCGTGCTACCAACTGAGAATCCGATTTTCAAGCTCAGAGAGCCAATGTTTTCTTGCAAGCTCCACAGGCATGACAGAAGAACTGGAGCCAATGATGTGCTAGCGACAGCATAGCCCTTGGACCATCGCTCTTCCTCTACTATTGGTATGGTCAATCTCCTGGGAATAGTTAGCGGCATCTCCATCAAGTACCATAAGTTGGAACATGAGAACCATGAGCACTTCCCACTCTTTTGTTCATCACGACAGCGTCCCCAGGAAGATGGATCAGAATCGTCCACGTTACTGTTTATCATGTGATCCGAGTAGATTGCAACATTGGAAGACCATATCCAGTGAGGCAGCTTGTTCATAGCATTTGGACGATCATCAATGGCATCGCCATTGAGCAATGGCACACGCGCAGATCCTTTGCTCTCGTCATTCACCGGAATTGGTCCTCTAGCAACTGGTAGCAATGAGTTGATGCCACTGAACTTACCCTTTTTCCACAAAAGCTCATTGAGAGCAACCGAGAATGCATACACAACATATGTCGAGAGAAAAGCAATGGCTCCTCCCAAACTCACCTTGCCAACAGCCGTGATCACAAGAAGGCAAATCAACGCAAACAGAAAGAAACACAGATCACGGATAAAGCAATTCCGATCAATCCGAACACCCTTACTGGACACTGATAGGGAAACAACACCCACGACAACACAGACAACAAAAACAGCTCCTCCCAACACACTATTCAGCCCAACTTCACCTGAACCCGTCCCAACAAAGGCGGCGATCCCTGCAAACACATCAGGCGCCCCGTTACCAAGAGGAAGCAACGACACACCCGCAACCGCAGGAGACAGATTCAACACATCAGAGAGCTTTTCCAATGAACAACAGAAGTAAGCAGCCGCGGTGTTGCCTAACAGATAGAACAGTGCAAGTAGCCAACCTCCAAGAACAATGTAACCCAAGAAACTATACTTGATGCAATCACAGTAAAAGAACTTGATGTAGTTCAAGTATCCGCCCATGGAACACCCCGGATTCGCGATCAAGTAATCGCAACGGGCTCTAGAGCCCTTTTCCTCATACAACTTAGAACACAACTTGGGTTCTATCAACCTCATCTTCCCATTTTCATCCACCCCATCAAAACTCAAACTCCTATTCATCATAATCTCATCCATTTCATCCAACCTTCTCCTCGGGGTCGAATCGAAACCCCGAAAACCATCTCCTTTATCCCAATTTTTCACCAGAATGGAAGAAGTTCGACCCATGAATCGATTTGAAACTATATTTTCTCCATTGAATATACAACAAAGGAACAGAACCGTCGCAAACCCATTACAGATTACTCGAAACCGGGTACTTTTCGACCCACATGCAGCCCCAAATCTTACCATTTCGCGTTTCTCAAAAGTACAGTACGAACCAAGACGTCAAAAACATCTGAAATTGCAAAAAAACAAAGAGTTCCCAGATGAAGAAACCGCCGATTTGGGACGTGGGTATGAATCAAAAGCGCGTTTTTTCAGCGTGGGAGTCAATGGGGTGTGTACCAATTGAGTGGAAATCTTCACAGAAGTGAGATGGTTTTTGTTGGTGCTACTTGTATTCTGCTTTCACTTTCCAGTTGCTGTTGTTTTCTATTGTTGTTTATGAGAACTATGTGAAATTGGAAGGGACATCTGGGCATGGTTCCGGGAATGCAGGATGCGAGGTGGAAGGAGTTAGCTTCTCCATTTGGATTTTTGTAGTAGCAATAGTTGCCCATGTTCAAAGGCTTTTTCTTCCATTTCAAGGAATATACTACACTGTACAGCTATGTGATAAAGAAAAATAAAATAAAAGAAAACAACACGAATTTTAATGGTCTTCACGGGAGCAAGTATTTGTAATCCTAAAAGTATTTACCAAGTTTGTTGAGGATACCTCATATTCAACACACTTTGAGTGGAATGATGATAAACAGATTATGATCCCTGAAATTATTGTATGAGTCCAAAAACGATACATAATACTTCGATTTTGTCCAATGACATGATTTGGATAAGGCCAATTTGCGGTTTACATCGTCGTGTCACAGTCCAAGCATGAGCAAACGTTCCAGAAACAAACAGGTCCCCATGGAAAATAAGAAACAACAGGATAAAGGAACCATTATCATCCTTCCCATCAGTGTAGGACATGCTAATCAAGATAGATAGGAAAGAATTTGATTGCTCTCATTGAATGAGAGATTAAACTAATCATACGATACATGTGATTAATAGTGAAAACAGATACCATGGCATCATTGAATTAGAGATTAAACTAATCATATGGTACTTGTGATTAATATTGAAAACAGATACCATGGCAACTAATTATAGGCCTTCTTTCATTTTACAAAAGAAAAAAGAAAAAAACAACTCATGTCATTGTGTCCTTGAACAAACCTTAAAGATGTACTATGATAACCACGACAACATGTACTAGCGGTGGTTGCAGATAAACATCGGAATATTTCGAGCACAACAACATGTCCAATATTTTTATGAGATATGAATAGATATGAGTGCCAATTATTGACTACAGTTGAGTACGAGGCCAGTTTCGATCATTATCTCAACTGGACAATTGGGGCCATCTATGATGTTTATCGAACAATAATCGGACCACTTTTCGATGCCAGAGATCCTAGAAAATTAAACCATGTTGGCCCAAAACGTTAAAAAAAAGTCACCTAACAGATTCAGTTTGAGATTGACACGTCCCTATATGTTTGTTCTTGGTTTAGTCGAAGATGGAAAATAGAGGCTTTCAGTGTTGTCAGCGTGTGAAGGTGTGGTTAGCATCAATATAAACTGACATATCAATGATAGGTTTGTGGAAAAAATGCCGGTCAAAGATAATATTGACTACGGAACAGTAATAACTTTCTGGAAGAAACGACGTTACAGGACTCAAAACATCAACCCGACGACCTCCGTATTCTATGTCAAGAATCGGAACAAGTTCAGACCTCCGGGCTCGAACTAACACGTCGGGGAGTTCTTTTTTTTGCTTCTAATGTTACAGGGAATGCCCTCAAATTAATCAGACTAAACGCTCATCAATGTGAATGACAGATCACAAAATGTTGGTTGCAGAAACGCAATTCTTTTAGTGTAATAGACCATTTGTTCCTTAGCACATTCAGAACTCGAGCCACAGAAAGCACATTTGTCGCATAGATAGCTGACACGCTGTCTAACCACAATTTAGCTACCTTCCTTCTTGTCATGTCACGGTGATCAGTCACGCTCGCTTATGGCAGTCAAATGCTCATCGATCTCCTCAGTTGACAACACCCTGAAGACAGGATTGTCTTTCTTCACAACTCCGACCTGTAAGTTAATAATGCAGTGCAGCAAGTCGATCATCATTTGGAAAACATGCGTCAAATTTATAGACAGAAAACCAGCAACTAGACTCACACAGGAAATCTGTTCCAAGGGAGCTTGGAACATACTGGCCGCTGCTATAATCAAGTACTGAAGAGGTGGCAAATTTGTATGACATTTTAAGTGAAGTCAATGGACAAAACCTCAAATTTGTTGCCTCAATTTCAGTTGCCTTGAAGTCTTCTTGTAGAACAGATTGTAGAACTGAAATTGCAGTCTGCATATGGTTGCAACAATGGTATTAATAACGGCTGAAAAACCTCTCCAAGAATGAAAAACGGGAAGGGACAACACAGTAACCAGATTCAGTCCGCTAACCAACAGAAACAAATCAGATAATAGAAAATTAGATTACGATTTCCTCCTCCCAGAAAATTAATATGTAAGGACTACAGACCAAGTCATTAACCGGGAAAAACTGCAGTCACTAATCACTTTTCCAGCATTTACCATAGGGTATCATAATTCAAAATAGCTATATGCATAGTCTTAAATGTTCACGATAATAACATGAAGTTTCCATGTAGCTCTTGCAACAGAGCCATAGAGGTGACACAATACTAGGATATCAACACTCAGGGTAGTGATTCAATGTTCCCACTCTTACAAGATGCAAGCCCAATGCAACCACAGAAAGAGAAGCCTACAAGTACAAGTTCATTTCCCCCCATTCCAATGTCACTTGCGTGACGATAACGTGAGCAGATAAAAGAGTATACTCAGTCCCAAGCCTATGTATTTCATTTCCTGAACAACATACCTGGACTGTTTCATCATATGAAAGAGGGATCATTTTTCATTTTCTTCTCTAGAAAGTTGATAGCTTCTTGCTCTTTGGATCCAGCACTTGTAGCCTGGAAAATAAAGATACACTGGAATTGAGAAGCGAGTGCAAGAGCCAGATAAAAAAAAATTCCATTTCTATCTCGGTTATGCAAGAATGGAAAAAGATGAAGTCTGCGATTATCCATCTTTAGCTTCATGTACACTCAGGGGGCTTCTACTTATCCTAGAGAGCAATGACTGGAGGGAAGTCAGGAACAAGTAAAAGAAAGTAGCAGTTGGAGCCAGGTGGATCAGTTTAGGAATTTAGCACATGAAGGAAAAGGAAATTAAGGGAAGTAATAGTTTTTAACCTTGTGACCGTAAAAGTGGCCTGCTGGATCACACTTGAAGAGTTGAGGGCCGGTTTCATCATCAATCCCCAAGATCATGGCAACTGGATCAAGAATCAGAAAATCAACCAAAAGTGAGTCGGAGCTAGTCATAGGACTCATACCAACAAATTCTTTAACTTCACTATTAATTCAGTTTTTTTGCAGGGACTTAGCAAACGTTCAAAATTAAAAAACACCGAGATTTATTCTTCTTTTTTTTTAGAGTATGGAGCAACCTTGAAGTACGATATGACTTATCATAATCTTACAGAAGATGATGTACATGATAGATTGAAATGACGTCGTCGTATTCATGTAGCCGATCCCACTTGATGGGATAAAAGCTTGATTTGTTGTTGTTATATAGAGCAACTGATCAAAAGTAAGAAATTCAAAGAACTTTCCTTCTAGGTTTTTCAAATACAAACACAACCCAACATTAGATACAACAAAACTGACCTATTCCAAGAGGTCTCATATATGCATGCTGAGTGTACACCTGGGATTTATCGGCAAGCCTGCACGTAAAAAAGAACCGTGGTTAAGTTTGCCATACAAACCACAACAGTCAGGACATATAGAGCCCCTAAATGATCTTGCAATCATCTAATGACAAAAGTTGCACAGGACAGATTCCTATCAGAAAACTAACTACAAGGCCAAACTCAAACATGGGAAATCCTATCAAATCGCCTAAAACGTCAAACTGTAGGGAATCCCAACTCAAAATCATCGAGTCAAATTCCAACAAGAATCCTCTTGAAGATCCAAAGCCCTGCTATGATCATCATGCCGATCGAGTGGTTTGCTTTGTAATTCCTCATTTCGGCCCCCATTTGTGGCAGCTTCCTCATAGTAAAGTACTAATCAAAGTCGCCCAGCAGCGAGCCGCTGCGTTTGCTTGTGCTTTGCTGGATGGGCAAGTTCTGCCATGCTTAAAATCCGTGCGGAGCTACATGGCAGCTCAGCCAAGCAGCATTCTGAGGCCGGAGGGAGCCGGTCAGAAACAGGTGAGTAAGTTAAAGATCAAGTCAATAATTATAGATAGCTGCGCAAAATTGCGAGATGTATGGAAGGAGAATGACCGGATGTTATATAAGGAAGTTTTAGATTGGTTTCAATCTGGATTCCACGATCGTTTTGAGGAGTTGTGGAATAATATGCAACAGGAAGCTCTTCAGCCTTCATATGTTCGGTTTCCTTCCAAAAGAAAGAAAGCGGAAAACGGGCTGAAACAATCGGCTTGATTGAAGTACAATGTTTTTCAGCATGTTTTACACTCATCAGTTTCTCACTAATCGGAAAACTGCCTCTTGAGGCGCAGTTTTGTGATTTATTGTATTGCTTTGTAATTTACGAGGCTCCATGTCTGATCTTAAGAATTTTTCGATGATGATCAATTAGAAATCTATCACCCAAAACATCATACAATATCAACCACCTTGGTATGCTGCTTGGTTGCACCCTGCTGCAGGTTATCAAGCTTGTATTGCACTGCACCCATTATATTTAGAACTTAGCTTCTGAAAATCATTCAAGTACTTTTCTCAAATTCATGAATGTTGGACTCATCTTCAATTGTGCTTCATGACTTAGGATCATGGTTTTCATGATACATTGCATAAAGTAGCATTCACAAGGTTTACAAAAATAGTTCAGGTCCGTCAAGCCAAACGTAAAAAATAAGAACAGTAAGCCCTGCACAAAGCCGACCTTATTGTGGTCGAAGCAAGAAAACAAGCTAAAAGATGGAGCTGTCAATGGTGACACTGCAGCCTAAGACAATCTCATCCTCTTTTGCTCTCCTTCAGCAGAATGCTCACTGGCCGACGAAGGACGATCAGGACGTTTTTGTTTCACTTTCTGGCTTTTCACAAAGTCGGAGAAGGACGGAAGTGGTGGTAGAGCTGTTTCTCTGGAGACACTTGGAGATGTCGTACTAATGGAGATTGTCGCTTTACTTCCAAAGTAACACTAGCTTCTTCAACAGAAACTAACAGCTTTTCTGGTGAAGAAGAACCTGCTACGATGTCTCCCTTGGTTCCGATACTTTTGGAACCAGGAGCTGCGATGTCAGCAAACCTATTCGTCAAATCTGTTTGGCTTGCCTTTGGCAACCACCTCACTGTACTGGCCAGCTGTGAGAGGTAGATTGATTCCCCACTCTTCCCGTACTTCTTGTAGCCTTCTTCTTCTAGGAAAGCGGCACCAAGTTCGACGTCAATGCTGCACGTGAGACAAGACAACACAGGTCATTTGGCTATGCTACCATTATAGCAATTGAGAGAACACTTGTGAATCCAGGATCCGAGTTCTTTCCATGTAACATAGGAATCCACAACCCTAACCATTTAAAACACAGAATACCAGATAAGAACCAGAGCAGACTAACACAAAACACAACCCTTATTTTTGGGTTCATGATTATGTTGTCAGACATCAAAAGTTCATGAGTTCATGGACTTTCCAAAACCCAATGAACAAGGCCAAGGGTACGAGAAGTCTAAGGTACAAGGGAGGACACCAGGAAGGGAAAAAAAACAAAGAACAGGTGTCATTATTGAACACGGGCTTAAGCTTGAAATTAAGTTTGTGAAAGCTACCTTCATAATAGATGTTATGGCGATTGAAAGATGACTTTAACACCAAGGGGTTCCGCAAACAAAGAGACTGTATCACATCCTTCTGAACTCTGCAATACAAATTACAAAAGATATTTTTGTTACAGGCAGTATGCTGTAATTCTGAAAAGATGAAAGCAACCAAAAATAGGAAATTAAACAATACATCAGAAAAAAAAAAAAGGGGCAGAATGCTATCTTGAGTCATAACTCTAAGAACTTCAAAGGGCTTAGAGGTGATGCACTGCGATTCAATGAGCAAAATGTAACCTGATGCACTCACATAAGCGATGCTAACAATGTGCTGAGAGTTGAATAACATTGGCGTAGACCCATCAACCAAAACAATATTCCTAATTGACACAACAGAGGTCGAGCTACATATAAATTGGTTAGGTTGAATTCAACATGGCGCACCAAAGTTACACCCTGCCACAACGATTTTAGGCTAGCTTTACAAGCATGAATTCAGAGGTAAGCATTACATGACTGTTATTTATACTCCATGTAGATCAGAGAATCTTGAACGCCAGAGTTGTAAAGTTGAGCTTGGATCTACCATTGCCTAATAGATTCTGTTCAATCCATCCAACGACATGACGACCACCAAGCCAAACAGGGCTGTTGCCCATGCTCCCTCCAATGATGGTCACAATATCATTCAACGAGGGGATAGCAAACTTACTTAGGCACAGCAGTCGCTGTCAAAGCCAGAATGGGAATATCCGGGAAGCGGTTTCTCAAAGAAGAAAGCTTGCGGTAGCTAGTCCTGTATTAAACATTAGAAAAATAATTACCAGCCTACCATTATTCTATAGGGAAAATGAGGCTGCATCAACTGCAGCCAAGTAGGCTGAAGCCCCATTCACAAATCTGCTTTAAATCAATTGAAATTTTGAACTTTCAAGAATTTGACAGGTATTTTTGAAACTTGTGAGGGGCTGCAACCTGCTTGGCTGCAGTTGATGCAACAAACCAAAGTCATTTATTCATAATCAATGTGAGCTTATTGGCTGGAACCTCAAGAATCAATGCAACAAACCTGAAGTTATGTCCCCATGTTGAAATGCAATGAGCCTGGAGTTCAAATAAGTAAAGAAGCAGGGAAAAAGGAATCAGTCAATGATGTCAACTGTCAACCCACAGAAGGAACAGAAAACAGAGCTTGTTCACCAAAAAAATATAACTTGCCATTCATGTTTCCATAAAAAAGAAATGTCAAACCTCATCTATTGCAATCAGATGTAACAATCCTCTACCGTGAAGTTTAGTCAATTTAGAGCCGAACCCTTGTGTTGCAATTAACTCTGGAGTTACATACAGTAGCTTCAGTGATGGTCTTTCAGATTCAAGGTCCTCGTAAATCTAGATGGATAGACAAGACACAACTAAAAGGTGAGACCAAGTCCATGCAAGATCCCAAGACATGCAGTAGCCTCTTCTGGTTCGCATCTGAATAGCAGAATCTTGTACCTTTCATCCACATACCACAAACATAACCCTAATTTCTTTACTCGATCGGACTGCTTAGATAACAGAACAATGAGGTTCATTCCATCGCCAATGCAAACGGGAGTCAACTCACCTTATTTTTTCGCTTGAGATGTCTGAGTTGAGGAAAGAAATTCAGCGGCTATACCCCTCTCCTTTAACGCCGTTACTTGATTTTCCTGCATTAAAAAATGTAGAATTTTTTGAAATTAAGAACTCAAAAACAACAGAATACTAAAGATGGAAGCTGCAAATTGAAAACATGAAACCTACCATCAACGCTGAAAGACAAATTGAAAGCCAGTTGACGATCAACATCAATTCCTAAGCTTTCAAAAACCAATCATAAACCTTGTATACATTCAACTAATAACATATCTCATACATCCACAATATAGAAAAATGGCATTCACCTATCAAGGGACACACGACAAGCACAATCCCTTTCTTCACCAAGGCCGGAATCTGGTAACACATAGACTTCCCTCCTCCGGTCGGCATTAGACAAAAACAATCCCTTCCTGCAATCATAAACCAAACCCAATCCTAACCTCATTTCTCTAACCAATCCCAAAACAACCAACAAAAACACACATTATATAACCTGATAGAACAGCTTCAATGGCATCCAGCTGCTTGCCGCGGAACTCGGAGTACCCGAAATGCCATCTCAATATCTTAAGCAAATCCTCCTTTCCGTACACTTTCTTCTCCGATTTGGAAACGTTTTGCAACGGCAATGCTAATTTCTTCATCGCGTACTCACACTTGAATCGAAGAGGAAAAGAAAACGAATCAGTGAAAGCAATGGAAACCACATCGACAAATGCAAAGATCTAAATTAGGGTTTCAGAACCTGAAGAGTCGCCGGAGATTGCCGCGCTGTGATCGGCGACGGTGGCGCTCGAGGGTTTCGGAGCTTTGTTGACCAGGGAGGGGTATAAGAGGAATTTCACACGGATCCGGATTAATCGCAGTGGGCATTTCGTAATTAGAAAAGTTGATGGAAGGGTACTTCCGGAATATAAAATGATTCAGGAGTTATAAATGGCCTCTGTCGGCTACGGAGGCGAATTAGGGTTTCTGCGAACATTGTCGATTCGGTTGCAATCTGCGGCGCAAGCGATCGAGGAATTCGATCGAGAGCTGAGAAGAGAGGAATTGGAAGATGGGGCACTCGAATGTGTGGAACTCGCACCCGAAGAACTACGGTCCTGGATCTCGCACTTGGTGAGCAGAATTCTTTCGTCTCGATAGGATTCTTGTTTTCGTTGTCGAATTCGAGTATGATGTGGTGTGTCGACGACGCGATCGCTAGGGTTTTGCCCTTGATATAGATCGGTTCGGTTATCCTGTGGAGAATTTGATATTGTTGTGAGTTCGGAACGGTGCTGATGCCGTTCTTTATCTAGAATATGATGACCTGAACATCGCAATCCAACCATATAATCCAGAGACACGAGGGAATAGGAGAGTATAAACTCCGATAGCATAAACCACTAGACGAGGTTGCGATACAGTTTTGTCAACATGCTTGTGGTTGAGAGATTGCGGTGTTATGCGGATCAGGGGTCTGATTATGGCGTCACCTGGGAGGTTCGATATAGAGTGATTGAGCTAGGTGGGAATTCTGATCATGTGGGGATGTGCTTTTGTGCGTGAGCAGATTAGGTGTCAGCTAAGAATTGCTAGCCTATGGTTAATGATGATGTTTTGTTTCCGATCAAAACTTTTGACCTCTGTTATTTTGTTGTGAAGATTGTGCTGCTTCTTTGGATGGTGCAGTAAGATATCATTAATGCTGTTTGAGGCTTGTTTATATTGTTCTTGTATGCAACTTTTTTTGTCTTTCGGATTAGACTCTGTCTATTGCTTTTCTCATAAATAATTATACTAGAAGATACCCTCATGGTTTACTTCGTCCTGGGAATCCTATGGTTGGTTTTGGATCCATCCGTTTCATGATTATCTGCCAGTTGAATGCTCATATATATGTTGGTTGTCTAATATGCTTAACGATTGTCTCTCATGTGTTGCAGCCGTGTCTGTGGGAATCCTCATGGAATAATCAGGAAGTATGGACTGATGTGTTGCAGGCAGTGTTTCCGTAGCAATGCCAAGGAAATTGGCTTCATCAAGGTTTATATATTGAGCCCAATACTTTTACGTACGTCTGTTCGTCATGTTATGTATTGTTGAGTCCGAGAGCATGTATGTTGGCCTCTCTTTTGCTTGCGTTTAGCCATGGGATAGTAATTTCTTTAAATTGTATGGATGAATCCCTTACTCCATGAAAAAATACCGGACTAAATCATTTAACACTGCCAATAAAATTTGAGGAAACAGTGTAGTAAGATCACTGACCATGGTCAATGTTCTTGGATGCAGTATCGTTGAGAAGATGTCAAGTCGGAGATGTCAAAGATGGGGGCATCTTCCGCCTGTATTCAGGAGACAATGATTCCAGTTTTCAATTTGTCAATTCCTTTTTGGAAATGTTTAGAATGGTTTATGCACTTCCACAGTTTAAGATCTGTATGAACCAGCTGTTTCTATTTTTGATGTTGATCTTTGCTACTTTGGAACATGAAAGTAGTGCTACGCTACCATTGTTATGCTCATTTTTGTTTCTGAGTTCGAATTATGACCTTGTTAAGTCCAACAAATTGAAGAAAGAAGCAGTTTGACTTCTGATCTAGTTTTTTTTTTTAAGGATATGATTTTCGGTTTAGTTGGTAGTTCAAGAGTTTATTACTCAGTCTCCTTCGAATTGTAATATTTTTATTTTTTTGGTGTTTTTTTAATTGTAATATTTTAATATTTAATAATTTTTTTATACACAAATATCAAAATATCCTTATTTTATATTTCATTTTATTAATTTTTTATTTATTTTTTTATCTCATATACTCATAAGGACAAAGTTTTTATTTCTTATTAATTCAAGATATAAATAAATTATAGTATCGGATCAAATCGTTGTAATTTGAATTAATTTGAATGGGAGGGATGAAGTATTTTGAGATCTTTTTTAAGAACAAATCCAATGCTATATGATATTTTAGCATAGGTATAGTTACAATTTATCTATGAATAATATAAAAATATCAAAATTTATCTATGTTTTTATGATGATAAAATATCATATTTTACCTTTGTTGATTTCTTTATAATTGTTTTTCTTAATTATTTCAACCACATTATTTTACTCTTCTTTTTTTTTTTTTTTTTTTTTTGATTTTCACCTCAAATTGATGATGTGAGCAGACTTGCTTTAAATGGATCATTTACTTGTCCCGAGCAGAAGAACACATCGACGCAAGTTAAGAACACAAACACATAGATTGACCACACTTTACGCTCAAATCCCTATAACGTGCCGAGAGAATGACACAATATGCAAAGTCGGACATCTCTCTGGTGATAAATTGACTGGATCACTCTAGAAAGGTGATGTCTTACTTGTAAGTTACAAATAAAACATTATTTTATTATTTAATATTATTTATATAAATTTATATATAATTGATAGTTACATCCATAAGTTATTATATTGTTAAGTCAAATTCTTTTTTTAATTATCTTTTTTAAAAAAAAGAAAACTTTTAGATCGTTAAAATGCAAAACAAAAAAAAGATTTGACGAGGATAAGACAAGAAGAGTGGTCATCACGAACACGTAATTCATCGCAATAATCAAGCCTAATCTCCTTCATAATCTCCTCTTGCCATTAATCACCTCACCCCAGCGGGCCGCCCACACCTCTTCTCCATCACTATCACCATCACTGCGACGCCATCGTCGGTGCCTCAACAGAGAGACCCCAAGCGACTCGTCCTCTTCCTCTATCGCATTATCTCTCAACCAAGCCGGCGACGATTCCGCCGCCGCCGCCGGATCCGTAGCTCCCACGGTGTCGAATTCCGGGTCAGTTTCTTTTTTCGTTCAATCATTGTCTACATCGAAACCGTATGAGTGATCTGCCTTTGATTTTCATGCATTTTATATTCTGGAATTTGAATTGTCGTGGCACTGATCGGAGCCGTTGTCCTGATTCGGTATCGATTCGACGTGTCTGTGATCTCGTTGTCGTTATATTAGCTTTGGTCTCGTTTTGCTGCTTTTGTGCTGGCTGTGATCCGTTTCTTCAGTTGGGTGATTTTTGTCTTTTTCTGTTAGGTTGTTCGTTTTGGTGGATTCGTTGTTAAATTGTTTGTATGTTGCTTTGATCAGAGGTTTGAAAGTTGGTGTGATGATGTGACTCAAGATAGATAGAGGCTAGAGTATTATTGGATGACACTTGACAGAGGTCGGTAAAATGTCGTACATGATGGCAGATGATTTGGATTAAACATGGTGGATGATGGATTACTATTTCGGTTCTAGAGGTTGCGGGTTTTGATCTCGTAGTTGAGCAGAATTGGAGATGTTTTCTTGTTGTTAATGAGATTTGTCCAAATACAGGTCAAATTTAGAAGGAAACAGGTGTTACAATTTTAGTTTCTCGAGCTCAAATGGTTGGAAATGCCATGATATCATGTTGGTGAACCATCTACACAGCCTCGACTTTATGTTCAAGCTCATATATTCAGGCCCGGGAAATTCTCCTATCTCTACAAAATTATTGAATTGCACCATGTGTAACAACTTCAATTTACTTCAAAGTACGTTGCAAAAGAATTAAAATTCTTGTTGCTCCTCCTCTGAGCCCACCGGCGACTGAGGTACATGCGCGACTCGTTAGCGACTTCTGGCTGCCCACACCTAAAAAGGAGGTAGGGCTGCCTAGAATGTCGATTGTTGGTTGTCGCTTAAAGCAGAATTTTAGGAACCGTCCACCATGGAATGGAGTAAGGGCGACCTTTTCTACTGTCCTTTTGTCGAAGGTGTTGCTTATCACATGAGTGGTTATTTTTTATTCAAACCTCAGCAAACTAATTTTAAAGGCGCGATTGGATGATTCAGGTGGTGAAATTTTTACCCAAATCGCTTCCCTCAAAATCTTATACTTAATAGTATGATAAACTTCTCAGAGAAAAAAGAGTTGTGGATTTGTGAGATACTCGGTATTGCTTTGATGAATGATGATCAACGCTTCGAACTTGTGGCCATTGATCGTCTTTCTTTTATAAGCACAACAAGTGTGCACGACTGAGAAATAGCCACTTAATGCAGTGTTCTTATGATTGATGGATCATTTTCTGTCTTTAATTTGTTTGCAGCGCATAATTTGAGATACATAATGCATTTGTCTTGATCCTACGCTGCTCAAAATCCAAGGAAGGATGAAAGGAGGTTTCTATATACCACGGGGCATGAGACTTCCTTTCTTCCTTTTTGCCCTGTTTGGTATGGTAATTTTTATTTGGGGAGGGGAGAAAAACCCACTTGCTGCCTTATTTCCACCATATGGCCCTTACTTGAGACTATCTCCAGGTTTGCGCACTTTCTTACTTGTTCTTTTGCTAGTGCATCTGAATCACAATTGTGACTGACTTCCGTTTTCTCTCACTATAAGTATCTTTACTGTGCCAACTTGAGGATTAGTCCTGAATGATCAATCAGTTCTCTGTATAATTCGCAGGGAAGTGAGGACAAATCTGCAACTTTACACGAGCTTCAGCTTCTTTTTTCTTTGTGACCATGTTAAATAATTTCTGGCTTTAAACAATAGTGTTTATGTGGCTCTCAATCAAGCTTCTGTTTTGTTTCGGCATGAAAGAAGCTTTCTACATGTGGATGAGATATCTGAGGTTTCAGTTGATATTTGAAACTCATGTATACATTTGGGTTTTTACTCTACTATCAGAAGAACGAGTTGGGTTAGATACAAAAGATGCCAGTTAAACCGATGACAGGTGCTTACTTATTAAGAAATTCATATTTTTTTTATTTGGTTTGTCTTTAATTTTTGTGCCTTTGTAGGTTTAGTTGGCCCATCGGTGAAATTCATACCTCCAGAAATACATACTGATGCAGACAATTATCCTACTACACTTCCAAGAAACGAGACGTCAAAGGAAAAGGTTGCACAATCCATTCAAATAGGACCGAAACCGAATTCTACAGGAGAAGTAAAGAGTGCGAGTAGTCGGAGTATGTCTTATGAGACTCTTTTCCTTTCACTTCTAAATGTTTAGTCACCTTGTGTGTTATAAGCTTGCTTACTAAGCTAGCCATGTAAACATTTGTGCTTCCAGAAAAGGCGATGCATGTAGATAACAATCAGCCTTCATATGGGGCAAATGATGAGCTAGCTGAAGGTGATGGAGAAGAGCTTGGTAAGGGGATACAAAATTATTCTACCCCAATCATGCCTGATTCAAGCAGTGAAGGTGGGTGTGATTAATGGTTTTCGCGATTTCCTTACAGTAGAAACTCATGTTTTCTATTTTGTGTGGTTGGTGCTGGATCTTTCCCTGAATGTTTTATTTATGGAATTTGCTCTGCTCAAAGCGGTTGCTTATGTGTATGCGTGGAGGAAAACTTGAAATTTCCGTTCTTGGGTGACAGGACTTTATCCAGCAATAGAGGAACATAAGCAAGCTAGGGAAAAAAGGGAAGATTCAGCAGAGCCTCGAAATGCAAGCTCTAATTTGACCCTGAAAACCAAGAGTGACTTGGCTGAAATAGTATCTAAAGAAAGTAAGGTGTCATTCCTTTTATCTTTTCTTTTGAACGGAACCTCTACCTGGTCAAAATGATGCCACATGATAAATAGAACTTAAAGGGACCAACTAAAAAATATATATATTAAAAAAATGTTCATGTGCTATTGGCTCCTTTTCAACATGTTCAACGCTATTGGGACTTGGAAGTATCAGATTAAAGGGAAGTGGAAATGATAAAGACTGCATCTCTCAGTTTCATGCCTTGCCATTTCCTGATTACGAATCAAGCTTCATTGCGACTAAAATAGATCTGTTATCATTTTCTGTGATGTGGATCTCTGGATTTGATTTTATTGAAGTAGATTTTCTTATGCACATTTTCTTCTTGTCTCAGCCTGCAATTTGGCCAAAGGGAAATGGGTTGCAGACAATACTCGGCCTTTGTATTCAGGATCCGGTTGCAAAAAATGGCTGTCAGAGATGTGGGCTTGCCGGTTGACGAATCGAATAGATTTCTCTTTTGAGAAGTTCCGCTGGCAACCACATGGTTGTGAGATGGAAGAATTTGACGGAGCTAAATTTTTGAAAAGGTACTGCTCCATAATGTCGTGAAAGATACGATGTGGCTTGCTAAATCTCAACCATTTCTGAAAGCATGAACTCAAAAATTTTGTTCAGCCTACTGGCCTTTATTCTAGAGCTTAAATCTAATTTGACCACATTCTTGATGTCTATTTGAAATCACAGTATTATACGATAATCACATGTGCTGCCTGTCCTCATTTTTGTTGCGTTTGTCTGTATACCATAGTTCAGAATGTCTAGATATGATCAATTGTGTCAGAGTTGTCCGATAAATAGTAGAAAGATCATTTTACTGATGCTGATGTACTTTGGAGCAACCTCTTGTAGTTCTATTGTTGCTTTTTGACGCACTGCTATTGGCTTGAGGCCTATACCTGAATTATTAACAAATGATGTTCTTCATCTCTGCTGGAGCATTCCTCTGATACTCATCAGACTCTTTCTCTTCTTAGCTTTGTCGAAAATGTCAACCTTGATGTGTGGATCATATATTGTGTCAGAATGCAGGATAAAACACTTGCTTTCATCGGGGACTCACTAGGTCGACAACAGTTCCAGTCATTGATGTGCATGATTACACGGGGTGAGGAAAGGCCTGATGTCTTGAACGTGGGATGGGAATATGGACTTGTCAAAGCTCGTGGTCATGTACGTCCTGATGGATGGGCTTATTGTTTCCCAGGCACTAACACAACCATCCTCTTCTATTGGTCAGCCTGCCTATGCAATCTGGAGCCGCTAAACGCATCTGATCCTGCCACCGACTATGCCATGCACCTTGATCAGCCACCTGCATTCTTGTCTCGGTTCCTTCCCAAATTTCACGTGCTGGTCCTCAACACAGGCCATCATTGGAACAGAGGGAAGCTCACTGCAAATAGGTGGGTTATGCACGTGGGAGGTGTGCGCAACACCAATCCAAAGATAGCGGATGTTACGGGAGCAAAGAACTTGACGATCCACAGTATAGTCAAGTGGGTCGACTCTCAACTCCCGAAGCATCCGAAAATGAAAGCCTTCTACCGTTCCATATCTCCTAGGCATTTCTTCAATGGTGATTGGAACACAGGAGGCACTTGTGACAATACCAATCCTTTATCAAAGGGCATGGAAGTTCTGCGTGATGAGCCTATGGATTCACTTCCTGCAAGCGCTGTCAAAGGGACGAAGGTGAAGTTGTTGGACATAACAGGTCTGTCGCAGCTTAGGGATGAGGGACATATATCGAGGTACAGCATAAGAGCGACTCCAGGAATGCAAGATTGCTTGCATTGGTGCTTACCTGGTATTCCTGATACGTGGAATGAAATCCTTTTTGCGGAGCTGTAACTTCCTGCAACGGTGTTACCTTGCTGCAGTGATATGTGTTCTGTCTGAAGTTTTGACACTACACAGAAATAGAGTTGCATACCACACATTAACGGAACGGCACTTTGCTTCAGATATTCACGGACGAAGGAATCAGACATTTGGTGTCCCTCATCCGGGCCT
Source organism: Drosera spatulata (assembly GCA_035668315.1). Lineage (NCBI taxonomy): Eukaryota > Viridiplantae > Streptophyta > Magnoliopsida > Caryophyllales > Droseraceae > Drosera > Drosera spatulata. The sequence continues at coordinate 25,586 of JAOVYX010004349.1, forward strand.
GCCTGGTGCAGCGTTTGGCAGGCCTTGGTCATGTTTTGACGGCTTGGCTGAGTTCTAAGATTTTGGGGCTGCACTGCCACTCTTAATTTTTTTCCTGGGCATCATAGCCGAAGTGTGTATTTCAGCAACTTCTCGCTGAATTTGATGCTATGATGATACTATATGTTGATTAGATGGAGCTAGGAACTGTGTATCTTGTAAGCGCAGCAGAACTAGGTCAGTTCCTTTAATTGATGCTTGGAAATCATTTGAGGTTACTTATTTGCTGATTTTTACATGTATACCTGAATGTAACTTGGTCCATCCAGGACGATATACCCGGTCAGCATGGCCTTCGGTATGAGAATAAGATGTTGGAATGGCTTGCATCATGAGGCCTGAGACTTGTCCAGGGCTAGCTTTGCCGGCGAATTCTCTGCCCAGCTAAAGCTTCCCAGGATGTTAGAAATTACGGGACCAGTTGATGCATCGACAATATTCAACATTGTGCTGAACCTGTGAAGCCTTTTGCCCACACTATACTACCAAAGTTCAGTAGCTTTACATACAGGATGATTGGCAAATCACAAGTCTAAAGCAAATCACAATCTTAGACTTGTCGCGGAATGGCGGTGGAGAAGTACCTTTCAACTAAAGGACTACACGGTAGTCAGTCGATAAAACTCCGAAGTTTTTTCCCGGGACGAAGACCTTGATGTATCGAAAAGATTTTGATTTATCTGTAACGAATTGATCAGTTGATATTTGGATTAGTGTATCGAACATATCACATCGAAGATATATTGCTTATATTGCTGATAGCAACTCAAAGGAGATGTTTGGTCAAGACTAGAGGAAATGAAAGCTAGAAAGCTACCTACGCGAATGTGATGGTCGGAAGCATATGGTCATTAAAAGCATGTGCTTACTATTCTTGTTCGAAACGACACCAGTGGTCCAGTATCACTGTTATGGTATAGTTCACAAATCTCTATGCTAACTTATAAGGTGATCAAGCATAACCTTAAATAAATACATGGTAAAAAATGTTGTGTTGGGGCAACATCAATTTTTTTATTTTTTATTTTTGAAAGTGCAACATCAAAATTCTTGAATAATATGAACAATTTATATTGATCATAACAAACATTCATACTGTATCAATTTTAGAGATAAGAAAAATATCTTAAATTTTATTCAATCAAGACTATTTATAATGATCTTAGATTCTTAACCGATGTCAATATCGTTACAAAAATTGATTATTCATCCAATCCACAACTTTCCCACACTGCTGACCACGAAGACGATTCGGGGACCAAGCGAGAACCTAAAACGACGGCAATCATCTCCTCATCATGATCACACTCCTCTCCATCTTCTTTTTTCTATTTTTCTTTTTATGTATTTCTCTTCATTTTTTTTTTTATGGGGATATTCGGATCAACTCCCCACATCTCAACTAATCCCCGAATATTAACAAAACAATCTAAATTTTAAAAATAATAAAATTCAAATCCAAAAAATTAAATCAAACACACCACTGCACCAAGTTGATTTTCTCTCCATCTTCTCTTTTTTTTTTTTTTCAAACTTAAGATCTTGTAAAAAATTGAATTCAACACCACTGCAACAGTTCAGATTGCTTCTCTCCATCTTCTCTTTTCCTCCACAGAATCCCAAAAAGCTCCCCCACAGATTCCAAAGAACCAAACCCAAAAAACAAAAACCTACTCATTTTTCTTTTACTTTTTCATCATTTCAATTTTACCGTTAAGATCTCCGCACCCACCCCCTCATCACGTGACACTCACGTGCACATCACCATCTCATTCCCCTCTCTCCCCCAAATCCCCACTCCAACGTCTCCATTTCCCCTTCACATTCCCCCAAATCGGATCCCTTTCTTTCCCTCAGGGTCGTGCCATCGGGCTGGGTAATCGGGCCAACACAACAATGGAGGACTTCATGCGATCGGTGGAGGACGGCGTGAAACTCTCGAAACGGATCTACTTCGGAAAAGATCGATCCATCGCGCCGCCGAAGCCGCCGCCGCCGATGTCGAAATCGCCGTCATCGTACGTCCCCACGGCGCCGATGGTGTACGCGGTGATCCACGATCCCGCGATCGTGGATAATCCGGATATTCCTAGTTACCAGCCGCATGTGTATGGACGGTGCGACCCGCCGGCGTTGATTCCGTTGCAGATGAACGGGGTGGAGTTGGAGGTCGAGTGCGGGTTCGAGGATGTCGAGGTTAGGGTTAGGGGATCGTGGCGCGTTCATTGCGTTATGGCTAGCAAGGGGTGCGATTGTCGCCTCGTCGTTCCCTTGGGAGAGCAGGTGATCATTTGGTTTGTTGATCGTGATTCGTGTTTTTGATATGAATATGTTGTTTGATTGACTGTGCGTGCTGATACAAAGTGTTTATACATAGAAGTTATAACTAATTATAATTTGAGAATGAGTAGTTTGACATTTGATAGAAAAATTAGCTGAGAAAAGTGGTTTCTTCTTGTAAGAAAAAAGTGCATCAAGCGCTTATTGTAACTCCACTATGGACCTAAAGTTCATTTTGAGCAACTTCATGCATGAAGAAACAAGCCTTTGTTGCTTGATGGAGTGTGATTTGTTGTGATGAATCACATTTCATCTGTGTTCATTATGCCGTGAATGTTCTGGACAGAAAGGGATGTGATAGTCGTGTTGTGGTTTCTCTCGGGGATAGGACTTTGGCTTTGTAGTTCATGGGTGTTTTGGGGTGGGTATGTAGTGTGTCTGATAGTTACCGCATTCACTGGGAATGATGGATGATGTTCTAAAATACTTCCTCCGTCCCATAATTTTTACAATAGTATGCATTTCGAAGCGTTTCGTTTTTATTCTTAATGTTTTGAGAATTTTTATTTTATTTTTGCCCAGGATTAAAGTCCACATCTTAACATGTCATTAGTGTTTCACAATAATTTTACAAAAAATGATGTTTGACCGTTACAAACTTAACATCGAAATACGTGCTGTATAAAAATTATGGGACAGAGGCAGCATTATATTTGAGGGAAAGTTCATTAGTTGTATGTCATAAGTAGCGTTCCGTGTATAAAATATCCTTCGTATGGCAGAGCACTCCTTCCATCTGCCTAACTGAAGCATATACAGCACATCCTGTTTTGGCTTGTATGTTGCAACTTTTGCTCTTATGACAAATTTGATATTTGTATTTTGTTCTCAAACAAATATATTATGTGGCTAACAGGATTCAATTCTAGGTGTTGAAGTTGAAGTTGCTAGGAAGTTGTATTCCACTCGACTAGTTTCCGTGAAAGAGGAGGTGGGAACTGCTTCCGAGGGAGGATACTTGAAGCCTGGTTTGTTCATGCTTACAATCCCTAATGTAAGCATTTTCCCCATTTTTTTCAGAAAAATATTGCTCAAACTATGCTTTATTTTCGCTGATTCTCTTTTCCAGGTTTCTCTAGTTTCTCAGTTTTTAATTCGCTGTTTTTGTTTACTTGATTGAAAAAGGTTGATGGAGGGACAAACCTATCAATCAAATTTCATTGGTCGCAAAAGTCATCATATTATAACGGGGAGTTCATTGTAAGTGTACCGTTCACTTTTCCTGAGTTTGTGGTTCCTGCTGGTAAGAAGATCCCGAAAAGGGAAAAGATACTGCTGAGTGTAAATGCCGGAGAAGGAAGCGAAGTGGTGTGCAAGACTACCAGTCACCCTTTAAAGGTAACTTCCCCTGAAACTGGACTGGTGATTCGAGAAGCTTTGCTGGGCAGTGGGCAGTGCCATTATTGTCTTTGTATGTGCAGGAACAGAGACGCCAGGCTGGGAAGTTGAGTTTCTTATATGAAACAGAAGTTCTAAAATGGTCGAGCATGGACTTCAGCTTTTCTTATAGTGTAAGATGTCTCATTCTCTCTATATGTCTGATATGAAAGCATGTAACTAGATAAATTTCTTTAGCGATATCGACTGCATATCATGATATCAATCGTCTTTGGGAAATATAAGGTTTAAAACTGTTGAGCAAAATGGAACCTACTTTCTTTGGTGTTAAACCTCTTTTTTTTTCCCTTGTTAAGAAGATAATAACCAACCCTATTTGCTTTTCTGATGATTTAGGTTCCTGCAAGTCATATTTCTGGTCACGTTCTCTTGCAATCTCCTTCTTTTGACGATTTTGATCAAAGGGAGATGTTCTACATGCATATTTTACCTGGACATCAGCAGGACAAAAAGGTTTGTCATGGTTTTTGCTTACTCTTTTGCACGTTGGGCATCTCTCCATCATGCTACTGATGTGACCTCTTATTTGATGTATCCACTTTTTTCTTGGCTACTGCTGTTTATTGTGAAAAGTGCATCTTTAAAGTATTACTACCTCCGTCCCATTTATTTTGCTACGACACGCACCTCAAGGTGTATTTTAGTACGATCAAACATCATTTTTATAAAATTATTATGAGACATTAATGATACATTAAGTTGTGAACTTTAATCCTCAATTAATTTAAGGTTTTTCTGATATCGTTAAGAATAAGAACGAAACACTCCGAAGTGCGTGCCGTTGCAAAAATTATGGGATGAAGGGAGTATTATTTTGCAATATGTGATTGCTCAAGACACCATTGGAAGGTATGAATTTGATGACATTACAGTTCATTGGCTATAGTGACCACTGATCATCTATGTGCTTAAATTTAAAATGGAGCAAGTTCTTAAATTTGAATGGCCGATTCTGGTACCAAACGATAATCAAAATATATACTCAAGAAGCTGTGCTCATTTCTACTCCAGGTGGCGCAATCGGCGATTTAATCTCTTAACTACATTTTACTTTGTTCACCAGGTTTTTGCAAGGCAGATAATTTATGTAGTTGATACTAGCGCAAGCATGTCAGGAAAGCCACTGGAGGATGTCAAGAATGCACTATCTACAGCACTCGCTGAACTTAATCCAGAAGACTTATTTAATATCATTGCTTTTAATGGGAACATTTCCACATTGGCATTGGCATTGAAACATGCTAACAAGGATGTCATCGAAGATGCCACACAGTGGATTAGTGGCAACTTTGTACCAGGAGATGGTACAAACATTTTACTTGCCCTAAATCAGGTATTACTGCCTAACTAATCCATGTGCGTTATCTGTTCTGGTAAGCTCGAGGTTTATGGTTGTTGATCTTATTTGATTGCAAGTGACATGTGTTTTGGTTTTCTTGTTCACTAGTAAAAAGCAGCTGTATAATTGGTAGACAGTGTAGTAATATTGGACTGAGAATTCCTATCATGTCAGAAATATTCTTACAAGGGTTTGGTGTCCTTATGCTTGTAGCAGCTCATTATCCGATTGGGCTGCAGAGTGTAACCCATTTTTATGGCAATCATGACTTAATGTATAATGCTGTAGCATCAGCTCTACCAAAAGTTTGAGTTCATGGTATCAAGGTGCACAATATTACTTGTATCTGAAAGTAGATCATTTCTTTTTAGGCATTAGAGATGCTCTCAGATTCCAGTGATTCGATATCAATGATATTCCTCATTACTGATGGTGCTGTTGAAGATGAGCGACATATTTGCCATACTGCTGAGAGGCATCTGTCAGACCGAGGATCTATGGGTCCACGCATTCACACTTTCGGCATTGGTAATAATTCTAAACTTTAGCGTGTGTGATTTTTTTATAAAGCTTATTTACTCCTTCTGTCTGATATTTTGTTGAAGCTTGGAACAAAACTTTTTTCCTGAGCACTTTTACAGGTTATTCAAGATAAACAATGAAACTAATTCCTTTCATTTAATCAATTTCCTGAGCACTTTGTCACTGTAGTTGTTCGGATTTGTGGATTTTCAGCTTATAGAGATGACATATCTTGATCTTGCTTTAATGGTTGGTATGGTATATCAATTGTATGGCTATTTTGAATGTGGATCGATTCATACCGTGAAAGACAAAGGTGCTTGTTCCTTGGGTTTGCTGTGATGCAATTTTTGTTTTTGCCACCATTTAAGATCCTCGTTTTCTTGGTTGTGTTGAAATATGTGCCTGAGATCAATGGCAGCATGGACACATGAAAGTGAGAAATTTGAAGGGGGGTTTCCCTGTAAACGGATATGCATGATCATCATCTCTTAATCAAAAGTCAGTGAGATTAGCGAGAGAAAGTCAGTGATACCTGTCGACAAACCAAAATTAGTTAATTTTAATTCTTTGTTTGAGACCAAGACCATTCTTGGTGTTATCAGTATCTTCATTTTCTAATATTTGGTCTTGGAGTCATATGGAGCACGGGTGCATTCATCTGAGCATCGTACCCTTTGCCTGAAGCTCACTATTTGCATGAAATGCAGGTCAGTTCTGTAACCATTACTTCTTGAGAAAGCTTTCAATCATCGGTCAGGGCTTATATGGTGCTGCATATGACTCAGGTCAGAATCTCCGTTCAGATCATTCTGTCTATTGATGGATGCGAGTCATGTGGCTTGTAGTGCAACATATCATATCTAGTAATTTGTAACTGTGCTTTACTCATCAAGAGATTATGAAAACAAAATTCTGCTTTTGGAAGTGAATATCTTTGCACTATAGTCTCACTCTTCTTTTGTTTTTCTTTTCTCCCGGGCTATGTTGGTCAGATTCAATAGAGCCGCAATTGTCAAAGCTGATTAATCGAGCTTCGTCAACAGTACTTGCTTGCTTAACCATTGATTCATTGGATCATTTGGATGATATTGAGGTATGTCCATTTTCTTTTTTCTTTCGTTTATTCTATTTTAGTGGTTTTTTGTCTTTATTTCGCTTGGAGGGAAGGAAGGTGTGTGTTGAGACTTTGTTTGAGACATAGGACTCCTCTCCCATTGAAGTCTTTTAGGTCTTTAGTCTTTACACGTGGCTGTGAAATGGACAATGAGCAATTGACCGTGTGCAGCCATGGATTTGGAAAAATATATATATATACAAGAGCAACTGACTTATATTTCTCTGCTTATTGAAATGCAGGTTTTTCCAACCCATATTCCTGACCTTTCATCTGAAGGTGCATTGGTTATATGTGGGAGATACAGAGGCAACATGCCAGAAGTGCTCGAATTAAGAGGTATTGCAGCTGATATGAAAAGCCTCACCGTCGAATTAAAGGTTCAGAAGTCAAAGGATACATCTCTTCAGAGGGTAAATGACAAGTTTATGTTTCTCTTTGTCCAGTTAACTATGCATGGATAATGGTACACGTGAATACTTTTTGTTATGATCCTCAATTGTCAGAGGATAGTCTCATTCAGTTTGTTACAAATCTTGGTAAAAAGGCGCATCGGCCAATTCTGTATTAGCCTACTTTTTCTTCCGGATTTTTATCTTTGGATTTTCGGGCTTAAGGCACTCCAAAAGCTGATTGATTAACTTCTCCAACTATTTTTCCTTTTGTTGTCCATTTCTTTTGCAGATGGTGACCATGCAACAAATCGGCACGTGGACAGCTCAGGCGTGGTTTTCAGAAGAAAAGCAACTAGAGGAGAAGGTGTGTGTTATTCTGCATATTCATGCTTGATAATACATCAATGATAGAAAAATGCTCTCTGTTTTATTTATACACTTTTTTTTTTTTTTTGGATGATTTCTATTTGTCTTATTTGCAATGCGGTCTGGTGACCTACATTCTTTGTGACCTTCGTCTTTGCATGCTTTTCTGGAGTTGGGTAGTATCTGATTGCCGGTAGCAAAGAGCTCAGAACTTGGAGTTGTTTTTGAAATGTCGTTGCAAATGTAATCTTAGTCATGTTCTTATAGCACAATCTTGCCACTCTTTGCTGAAGGATCTATTCAAATCCAGATAGATGACTGATCTGCTATGTAGATTTATTGTGTTCTTCTGTTTCTGCTGGTGCAATCTGAAAAGAAAAGGGTACCACATGGATTCTATTTTCTCCTACGTTTTACCGATTTGCACTATAGCTGACTCTTTTCAGCAAGTCAAATTTTCTCGACTTGTTTTGTAGATTTGATACTTTGCCCATTAATGTATCAAGTAGAGCGGTCACTTGTCTGTAGATTAGGGTTTAGCCTTTAGGGCAGGGTCCTCAGGGGCATATAGCTCCCGGAAATGCCATGCCCGCTCTACTTATAAGTCTAGCATTTCCTCCTCCTTTTTTTATATACTAGATGATATCAACCGCTGAAGCTGATGATGTCTGGCTGTCAACTGAATGGCAGGTAGCAAGGATGAGTGTAGTGGCAGGTGTAGCGTCAGAGTACACGGCCATGCTCATGGTTGAGAGTGAGAGCATGGGACACGATGGAGGTACAGGAGGGAAAGAGGTAGGATACACAACTACTATGCTGTTGTTTTCTTTTTCTTTTCTTTTTTTTTTTTGTGTATCGCCAGTACTATGCTGTTGTTTTCTTTTTCTTTTTTTCTTTTTTTTTTTATGGTTACCGGTCATATCAATAATTTTCTCAAGGACCATAGTCAATGTATAACCAACATATTAACTAACTTGAAGTGGGAATTAAACATTGTAACAGAAGAAGTCGTCTAGTAACCGTGATTCACGAAAAGGAGGCGCTAAAACCCAGACTAAGCTGTTGCTAAACCTGGGTATTGGTTTTGGAGACTTGAAGGCGACGGCAGAGAACCTCCCTCCAGGAACCGAAGAAGCGAAACCACCAGAAGCTGCTGAGATCATTATGAAGGCAGCCTCAAATTGTTGCGGCAAACTCTTTGGTTACTGCTGTTGTATGTGCTGCATCGAGCTGTGTTCCAAAATAAACAACCAATGCGCTGTCGTTCTAACGCAGGCGTGTACTGCCTTCGCATGCTTCGGCTGCCTCGAATGCTGTGTGGATCTCTGCTGTAGCGGAAACGATGGAAACTAGTAGGAGATGAGGATTATATCATATTTATTTTTGCCTAGAGTTCTCACCCGAGTTTCCTACAATGCTTGTTCATGCTTACAAAGGGTGTGGAAAGTGCTGCCTGATGCGTCCATTCTGAAGTTTACGCAGCGTTCAGTTGGTGAGGAGTGGTAGTAGCAGCTCGTCGCTTAGTTTAATGTAAATGTGTGACATGGTGCAGTCGTCAAAGTTGTTAACTTGCTGCTGTAAATCCTCGGATGTCTCACACGTAATAAAAATATAGGTGTATATTTGGGCAATAAAGCCTGTAACTTTCTCTGTATGGTATACCCCTTCGATGAAGACCGTAACTAAATTCTCGATGACCTTATAAAAAAAAAAAAAAACCTCGATGACCGGTAAACCATTGAATAAGACCATGACAATTTATGTTCGTTCACTGTGCGACAATGTGATATTCAAATACTCCTCTAACCTATTTTAATCGTAACAGTTTGACGGTGCGTATTTATCGAAACGAAATTTTGACTCACGTCATAATTTAACTATATGTATTTGTCGAGATGAAGTTTTGATTCGTCGTGATCTGATGCCAGTGACACAATTTTACTACATCATTATTGAGACGAAGTTTAACTCATATCACGATCTAACGTAAGTGACATAATTTTATTACATCATCATTATTGAGACAATAATCAAAATTTTTTAAAATATAATTAAATTGATACGAAAACATAATTATGGTAAGAGTCCAAGACGAAAGTATGGAGTTGTTACACTAGGTCTCCTCTTTTTACCCAAGGGGCTCTTTTTATCCGAGGGGAAGAAAATTTCTTCAGTTTGAGGCGATTTCTCTCATTTCTTTTACCTGCAAACTCTAATCCCCAGATAGTTCCAATTCATACAAGAACCCAAAATGTCAAACTATTTCAGCAAAATGGAATCGATCAACACAACAGGTGGGCCACTATGCAGTCGAGTCTGACCAAATTTGCCGACAAAATCTCCTCATAAAAGGACGACGACGAGGATGTCGAAAGCAGCAAATTGGAATTCATTTATTTCTCAAAAGCGTATTGATTTTGTTTTCAATTTGCTTTTCTCTTTCTGGGTATTTGAAGTGATCTGTTTTCAAGCGAAACCCACAAAGGAATTCCAAAAAACTGTCCACTTTATGCTCATTTGATGCTGGATTTCATCGGGGTCTTGTGGGTTCCTGTGAGATTTAGCATATGTAAAAAGAATTCATTTTTTTACACCAAAATGTTGTTTGTTGCTATTCAAATTTTTTACTTTTTGTCTAGACCTGTGTATATCAGGTAGCTAGAGCTAGTTATGTTTGTTTTTGGTGCATTCTTGCGTCTGCCCATGTGAGGCAGACAACTTCACATGATTTCCTCGCATGGAGTGCGTCAATTGGCCTTGAAAGTTTGAAAATTATATTTGCCATTGGGTTTTGGTTCATGCTGAAAGTTTACTCATCCTATGGGAAAAGGGGTTCATTGTCCGGTATGTATCGAAAAATTAATATCATCATTGTGTAGGATTTCATTGGTGTGCTAGTAACTTTGAACAGAAAAACGAAATGACTTCATCATCGTCGTGTGAAGAAATGAATTGCTCTCATTGGAGAGAATCCAGAATGTTCACGGCGAGGATCACTTCATATGATTCTTGGTAGCGCTGATTGGATTTGTTGGCCACAAACTATGAGTCTCGACTTATGATGACTTCTTATAGATCCTTGTGGGGATAGCAGGACTAATTTGGGGATTTGACAATGGGGACTGGGGAGTTCAGGCACGATGAGGAGCTTTTAGCATCTCAGACGGTATATTTCTTACGCTCGCTTCCACGTTCCAACCAGGCGTCAAGGCCTTTGAACCCAGGTATGCTCCACTTCTTTCAAAACAATGCATAGAGCATATAGTATCTCATGCCAAGCCTTTCATAGGTTACTCTCTTGTGCTCTTGACATCTTCTCATTTGTCTGTGATTCTGGGTTTTGTTAAGGCTTATTAGTCTCTATTAATTTGTAATGAATTCCTTTAACAGGCTGACATTTTCCCCCTTTTGTACAAAAGTGGTTGCCTTATTCTGCTGAGAAGTGATTAAAAGGGGATTTAGCACATGTTTTGTGAATGATTATGCTCATTTCAGGATCTTTAGAAAAAGGTGCTTTCCTAGGATAATTGCACGAGGCTCGTTCAGGCTTTTCTTTTTTGGGCTTAGTCTAGTTGCTTTTAAGTTCATTTTCTCAAAGAGTTGTAAAGTTGGATGTTAGACACTTGACTGGAAACAAACCAACAAATACTGAACACCGCTTTATTGCTCAACTTGTAGGAAATAGACAAGAATCACTCTCATGGCTTTCCCTTATATGCAAGTTCATAGGTTCAAAGAACATGACATTCTCTTATACCCTTTTGCCGTATGAATAACGTGTAGATGGCCCCTTTATCAAAAAACAAAAAACAAAAAACGTGTAGATGGCCCTACCTGGTTTGGTTAGTGGGGCAAGAAAAGCGTGGCCGTGTAGGGCTTTGGGTTGGTAATGGACATGTCATTGCTGAGATGTACATCTGCCATTCTTTCCCATGTGCCCCCTCATACGCTCATACCCTTTTTTAATTAAGCTAGAAAGTAGCCAATGTTTGCTTGTTGATCTCTACTTGTTTGTTCTCAAATGGCTTGTTCTTGGTGTGTCAAAGACTGGCTTGTTGGCAATCTTCTCTCTGAGTTATGAAGTGCCTGGCCATGCTCAATAGTCAATGTTCATGGCCAGCATATAAGATACTTACTCGCTTACCTGGTTGCAGAGGCTGCTGTCTAGAGTTCGGATTGAAAGTAGGATTTTATACCCTACCTTACCCATCGATGGCGAGAGGTTGTTTCCGTCGAGAATTGCTTGGTAGCATCCTCATCGAAGCATAAAAAAGAATGCCATCTCCAAGTGATTAATGAGAAACTGTGCAAATGTATATCAATGTTTGAATAACCTTCACCTGACTGGATCGGACTAATGATGCTGAATTAGGCAAGATTTGTTTGGCATGCAGGACTCGTTAGTTTGCCGTGAACATAAAAAGTTGAATCTTATCGGTGACATACTCATTAAACGTTGGCTGATGGTGATGATTGTAGCTATTACTTGAGAGATTGCTACTGACGCTTTGCTTATAACCAATCAGATGGTAATTCAGATTGCTAGGATCCCGGCCGTGTCTAATTCTTTTTTCTTGTTCATGGCATGATATTTGATTCTTGAAGGCTGTATCTCGTAGCGTCAGACAGCAAAGATTAACAAGAAATATGCTATTGGACAGACTGTTAAATAATGTTTTCGTCTACTTGTTACGTGTATGGTCCATGAATGCGAACTTATTCCAGGAGATGTTATTAATTTGTCGACTATCCAATCAAGTTATTAATCTTTTATTAGTATGATTGAAGTGTGGTTTGTTTAGTTCGAGAAAATTGCACGTGGATACCTGGGGTGGAAGCCAATAAGAGGGTGAATTTGAGTAGCACCAAGCTGCACTTGGGAACTTGAACGACTTCTCGCTGGGAGACATCTCAAGTGCCACAACTGGCATCTGTGTATAAACTTTCCAAAAAAAAATCGTAGCTTTCCTAGGATTTCAAGAAATCTATATATAAAGCGCTTTGTTGCTCTAAACCCTTTTCAAGAATAATCGAAAGCTACATAGAGTTGCTCGTGGTTGATTCAGGATGAAGGTAAGTCGATCACATGGGCTTGGAGTAGGAAAAATGAAATGAAGATGGAGCTGTCTTGTTGATTTGTGTATTGTTAATTGATTTCTTCTTTTCTTTGCATAGGT
>JAOVYX010004350.1:0-10311 GCA_035668315.1 Drosera spatulata
CCGTAGATGGTAATTTTGATTACCGAGGTAAGGAACAAAGCATTTATAACATTCCCTTGCTTTTCTTTTTTCTTTTTCCTTCTCTTTTCTTTATTTTTTTAGTAGGTCTCGAGCATTCTCCAGTAACCAAAAATAGCATAAGGGTTACCATGGAAGAACAGATGTTTATTTCTTAAAAGAAAACAAAAATTTTCTTCAAAAATTTTAAAAACCACTCCATGCCCCCTTTTATGAGGTGAGTGAAGTGATCTGATGAGGGAGTGATGTAGGGGAGGAGATTTGGTGAGGTGATGGAGCGGGATTTCTAGGCGACATGGTCGGACCTGTGAGTGATCGATGGCCGGCATGATTTGGTGCAGGAAGAAAGTTAGGTGGAAGGGAGTTTGAATGTTTCAAACTCGCTCCCTCGTTTGATTGTAGTCAATCTATTTTTATCCATATTTCGTTCTATTATTTTATCGAAAAATATGTCTGCAAATAGGCAAACTTATTTTTAACTTAGTGACATTTGTTTCGTTGCAAATTTCGAATGTTTCCGGAATTGTATTTTTTTTAGCTAAAATACGTGTATATAACGTTATGTTATAACGTCGCACGTACGTTATGTTTTTGATACAAACGATTGTTAAACACATATATTACACCGTTATAACTCTATGTTTAACGTTACGTGTTCGTTACATATCACCATTGCCTCAGCTTCTTGTTTTTTGTCCCCTTCCTTGTTCCTTTTAATTTCAGCATAACTTATACTGCACCCAGACTCATGCACCAGGTCTACTGCACACCTCTGCTGCACCCTCCGCTACATGACCTCGGCTGCATAGTCTTCATATCTAGCACTTCTGCAACTTCTGTTGCACCAAGTACTATAGCCAGTCTGTTGCAACTTAGCTCCCACTCAACTGCTTTCAGACCTCATCTACTCAGCCTGCTAGTGTAGTCTGGTTTGCACCCAGCACTGCACTAAGTCTTCTACAATTCAGCTTGCATACTTGCACTGGCTCACTTCACTTTTGTTGGAATTGACCTTGAACATTGGAATGGTCCTAGATCATGAGAACCTTGAGACACTTTTACTGCCATATGCATCTGATCTTTGGCATGTAATTTTATAGCCCCCTATAGTCTGCATAGCCCTCGTCTGCATGACTCTGCTGCACGACCTCTGGCCCAAGTCTGTAACTACCTAACTAACTATTACAGCTTAAGCATCTATTACATATATAATTTCTTCTTAAGTTTTGTTCATCAATTTTTATACAAACAGAGGGATTGCACATTCCTATCAGTGCCCTTGGTGAGACTTATTCAATTTCAACCTTTCAAGTTTTATTCAGCTTTAATAAAAAGGACATCCACGAAATGAGATCAGCTAAACCAGAGTTCAGGGTCTCTTGCAATGAGTTTCCCTCATACAAAAACGGCGTCACAGGGTCGATGAAAGAATGTCACCACCAAGTCACTGTATAACACAAAAGAGAGACACAATGCTCTTTGTGTTTTATACCATGTAATTATCTCAGCAATTTATGGATTTACACTCCTTTCACACATTCACCCTCATTATACCAGCAAACAAGAAATAACAGACACCATGCAATAACACTCCATAGCACTCAGTATTTTGCACGCAACATTTACAGTCATTATTTTACGTCAGCTACATTTGGTAGCTACGTCCAAAGATTCCAATGCATATTATTATACTCACGGTATAATAATAGGCATCGCTACACACAATAAATCTAAACGTTATCATCTTATTGAAACTTCCTCATGCACACGCTCGGCTTGTCCTTTATGTCTCAACAAGCGACATCTTCGGGACCTATAACATGATAAGATTCATATATTAATACATTTCCTTGTGAATGTTTGTTCTCACTTTGTGAAAAATCATCATATTAATATTATGAGGTGATGCTCATCTTCGTAAAAGCCCTTGATACTTATTTTGATTATCCATGATGATGATTTTATATATTGAATATCATTAGAGGTATTTGTAAATATTTGAAGTTGTTTTGGGGTATAAACAATCATTCTTGGTCTAGAAGGTTCTAAGACGGCATCCCGACCTCTGGATCAGATACCTCGATCTCTAGAACGAGTGTCCCGACCTCTGGAATCGACGTCCCGATCTCTGGAACGAGCGTTTTGGCCTCTGAAATGAGCTTCCCGGCCTCAGAAAAGAGTGCCCTAGATTCTGTCCAACTTGACCTTTCGACGTATTTAAATCTATAACTCCTTGTATATTACTCCAAAACTTATTCCATAAAATTTTACATATGCTACACTTAATAATCTTTTCAGTGAATTAAGTTTCCATTATAAAATCTTACCAATAATAGCAGTTAATTAGTTCAAGTTTATATTTTTTTGCTAGTTCTGACAGTTTGACCTTACTTTACTAATTTGCTTATAACTATCTACATATAACTTCAAATAATTATTTTTAAATTGTTATAGAAATTAGACTTCCATACCTTTCCAATGATATAAAGTTTGTCTTATATATCTTACTATATAATTTCATATCAAGCCACAGAGTCATCTCTATAACCAGTTTTTTAGAGATTGATATATCAAAATGTTTTTATTTATATTTTAAGATTCCTAACTCCGAATCATAATTTATTAACTTCATTATGAATTACCCATGTGAGAATTTAACATATATTAATATCGAAATTTATTACAGAGTGTGTAATTTTTCACAAAATTTCTAATCAAGATGATCACCTTCTCGTAATCATGATGAAGGATCTTCGTCATACTCGCCTTACCACCTAGCTTCTCCTCTTCTCCTTAAACTTCTCCTTCTTCTCTTCTCTTTCTTAACTCTAATCTTGCATGGTAAGAAGTATTTTCTTTGTGTCGGTAAGGAATTTTCAAAGAGAAAAGAGCTTGTATTTATAGAAAATCAAATCAATTAAAATAGTTTAAGTGGATAATTAGTGGGTAATTAATGTATATTTAGTGGATAATTAGTGGATAATTAATTTAATTTCAGTGGAGTAGAAATGGACATATAAAAAATAAGTGCCAAAATTAAGTTTATGTCATTTTCGTATAAATACAGTATTTTTGTACAAATACGGTATTTTCATATTAATATCGTATTTCCCTGTATTTCGGTATTAGGATTGCATTTCATCCGTATTTTGCATTCTTTCCCTATTATATATTCAAGCAAGTCTTTTAACCTCGCAAAATAAGTTATAATGTTCGATAATTTGCTATTCACGTTAATTATCTTGAAACTAAATCTTACGGAATTTTTCGGGTTCTTACATTCTTCTTTTTTTTAATGATTTCGTCCTCGAAACCAGAGATAGAAAATGTTTACAAATTACCTTTAAACAGATGAGGATATTGCTTTCGCATTGTCTCCTTAACTTCCCAAGTTGCCTCCGAGGATAAATGATTTGCCCATAAAACCTTAACCAATGATATGTTCTTATTCTTTAATATCTTTTCTCTACGATCAAGGATTTCTTGCGGTTGCTCCTTATACGACATATTCTCATCTATTATGATAGGGTCATACTGTATGATATGGCTTGGGTGGGGCACATACTTGAGAAGCATAGAGACTTGAAACATGTTGTGCACGGACAATAGGTTGGCGGGAAGTGCTAGTCTGTAAGTTACCTCCCCAACTCCCTCTAGAACCTCAAAAGGTCCTATGTATCATGGGCTATTTCCCTTTCTGCCCAAATCTCATTACACCTTTAGTGGGTGAGATCCTCAGGAACACATGATTCCCGACCTCAAACTCTAGAGGTCTTCACCTCACATGGGATAACTCTTCTGACGGCCTTGTGCAGCCTTCATCCGTTCCTGAATCTGTTTCACCTTCTCAGTCAACTCTTATATCATCTCTGGTCCTAACTGGACCACATCCTGGATATCATTCCAGCATACCGATGTCCTATACTTCCTACCATATAACCCCTCAAATGGCGTCATACTGATGTTGGAATGGTAACTATTATTGTAGGTAAACTCGACTAAAGGCAAATGATGATCCCAAGAGCCACTGAAATCAAGAACACATGCACGTAACATATCGTCTAAGATTTGTATGGTCCTCTCCGTTTGGCCATTGGATCTAGGATAGAAGATGGTACTAAAGTTCAGATGTGTACCGAGAGCCTCTTGTAATCCTTGCCAGAATCGAGATTGAAACCTCGTGTCTCTGTTAGACACTATGGTACTAGGAACTCCGTGGTGCTACTTTTTGAGCTCATGACTTGCCATTTTCTTCATTTTTATTCATTTTTGTTCCAAACGTAAAAACACAGTAGTACTATCATTCCAAGACAAAAAGATGCTAAAAACATAAAATAGACAATACAAGAGGAATGAAACAAACATTTAGAATAAAGAAACGATGTGTGTTTATGCACACATCATGCCTTATGATAGTCTTCACATATTCCTTGGCCAATCGGTCAACACTCCATGTGCTTTTTATTCGAAGAAAGTGTGCAGACTTCGTCATACGGTCTACTATTATCCAAATGAAGTTTAAACCCCCAATCGTGCCTGGAAGTCCAACTATGAATTCTATGGATATTGCATCCCACTTCTATGTTGGTATCTTAAGAGGTTGTAGTAATTCACCTGGTCTTTAATGTTCCATCTTTACCTACTAGTAGACCAAACACTTGCTGACAAACTCAGGAATCTCCCTTTTCATGTTGCTCCACCAGTAGTGGTTTCGTAGATCCTGGTATATCTTGTTATCTCCAAAATGAACAGAGTAGAGGCTTTGGTGTGCTTCCTCAAGAATTTTCATCTTCAACACTTCATTATTGGGTACACAGAAATGATTCTGAAATCGTAGTGATCCATCCTCGTGAATCACAAATCCCGTTGCGGTACCCTTTTGAGCCTCTTCCCTTAGCTTATGTAGTGGAACATCGTTCTCTTGAGCCTGCACTATCTCTTCGTGAAGAGTAGGACGAGCTTGCATATCTACAAGTCTCCCACTAATTGACCTTGCTCGAACTTCAATTCCTAACTTGCAGAATTCATTAACCAAGGTGTCTTGTGTAATTCTCAATAAGTGCAAGTTTCCCAATGAATTTCGAATCTTCCTGCTTAGAGCATCGGCCAACACATTTGCCTTTTCTGGATGATACTGGATATCTAAATCGTAGTCTTTTAGTAGCTCTAGCCATCTCCATTGTCTCATGTTGAGCTCTTTCTGAGTAAAGAGATACTTCAAGCTCTTATGATCAATAAAGACCTTACAAGACACTCCGTACAGATAATGCCTCCAGATCTTGATGGCAAAAACCACCACGGCTAACTCCAAGTCATGCGTCGGGTAGTTAAGCTCATATGGCTTTAGTTGTCTCGAAGCATAAGCTATTACTTTCCCGTATTGCATGAATACACACCCACGTCCTAGCTTAGATGCATCGCTATACACATAGTATCCTTCTTCACCTGAAGGTAGTGTAAGCGCAGGAGTAGAAGTGAGACGAGTCTTGAGTTCCTGAAAAGCCTTCTCGCAGCTTTCAGACCAAATAAACTTCGTGTTCTTTATCGTAAGACTAGACAATGGCATTGCTATCTTAGTGAAATCCTCCACGAACCGTTGATAGTAATCGGCTAACCCCAAGAAACTTTTGATCTCCGTCACATTAGTAGGTATGGCCCATTTCTTCACACCTTCAATCTTCTTTGGAACGACCTTAACACCATCTCCTAAGATCACGTGTCCCAAGAAGGCAACTTCTTTCAATCAAAATTCACACTTCTTGAGTTTACCATACAGCTGGTTTTCTCTGAGGGTTCCCAAGGTGGTTCAAAGATGTCATTCATGAGCTTGTGGAGTCTTGGAGTATATCAGTATGTCATCAATGAACACGACAACAAACTGGTCAAGATAAGGTTTAAAGACCCTATGCATCAAATCCATAAACACAGAAGGTGCATTAGTGAGTCTGTAACTTATGTTGTGTTAGAGCATCTATTTGGAGTGTAATATGCATAACTATCTTTCTTCCTTTTGTTTTGATATATGCTGCAACTTATCATAATTTTTTATTCTAATCATCCTAATGGATGCTTTAGGACTGGATGATGGTCAAGGCTGTTGGAGGGCAAGCTAAAGCTGCATAATTATGGAGTTTCCTTTCTCCATCTTCTTGGAAGTTGGACCTCTGATCGAATTTTTATTATTATGTTGCATAATTTGCTAAAATTGCTGGATATGTAGCTAAAGCTAAAACTGGATAATTTGTTGGATTTGTAGCATCATGATTGACTATTACCTTTTTTTTCTTTTTCTTTTTTGTAGTTATTGGTTCTAAACCGATAGTGAACCAATTATGAACCGATAGTGAACCGATTATAAATCGTGTAATCGAAAACCGAATAAAACCATTTAACCAAAACCGATTAAAAATTGATTAACCAAAACCGATTAATAAATGGTTTCGGTTCTAGATTTCAAACCGATTAATAATCGGTTCGGTTTCGATTTAGGTGGTAAATAACCGAACCAATCAACCAAAACCGAACCGTTTAACATCCTTAATCCTTGGAATATTTTGGACAATAACTGTTATGTAACGAGATGGGGTTCAACTTAGGCCATCTTTGTCCTAGTATGACACTTGTCACATTGCTTTGTTTTGAGTCAACACATTTTACATAATTATTAGAAACTCCTACATAAGTTCTTTCATAACAATTTTTTTTACACGAATTTAAAAAAAAATGATTTATTTCTTAAAACAATATAAAACAGAACACAACAACTTAAATCCAAATAATATAACTGACTCAACTAAATAAAAACTCACTTAACATCTAATACAGACCATAATAGAAACGTAAAAATAACAGAAATAAACGATAAGCTTGAGTCTCTACTCCTCCAGACCAGAACAATACATTGTCCTCAATGTTATTGATAACGAAATGAAAACTAGAGGAGAATACACGCAAACTGGCTCACTACTGGGGTGGAGATGGTGGTGCAAAGTGGCTTTGCTGCTCGTACCAACGCTCACAGCGATGCTGAGTATGCAGTAGCTCTGTCATCATATCCTCCATCCTCCCCAAGCGGGTAGTCTGATCTGTGAGCTCCTACGGCATGCCATCTATCTTGATCCGGTACGTCTCACTCTACAGCTATCAGTTATCCATCTGGTGCTGTAAATCATATAGACTGACATCAGGAGCATGGCAACGCTGACATCGGACAGGTGGCTTTGGGATCTTCTCTGGCTCGGGCATCTCAATATCATCACTAGCATCATCCCCCTTTGCCATATCCTCATCCGCCTGAACCATAGCCTCATCTCCTTGAGGCACATCATCATCACGCTCAGCGTCAGAGTCTGTCCCCTCGTCACCCTCCGGTGTCTCCTCAGCATCTGTTCTAGCTGTCCTAGAAGTCGACACCTGGTCTACGCGTCTCAAGCTGATCTCCTAGAAGACCTGGGGCTTCTTCGTCGGTTTAAGGAAAAGAGCTGGGAAGCCCCAGCCAGTCCTATCAGTGATGCTGCTGAGGTCACTGGGAAGCCGAACACGCATCCATGTGTACCCGCTGAACTTCAGATAGTAGGGTCCCCTCGTGGAGATCAAACTTCTCCGTCAATGTCACATACTTCAAATCAATGGTAGGGATGTTTTTAGACAAAGGACTCAGTGTAGACAAGTCCATCCCCACCTTTTGAGCAATCGGAGTCAGTAAACCCCCAAAACTGATGGTGCTGGAGATCCTAGTAGCATGGAATATCCGGTGACAAACCATGTGCGATGCCACATCAATTCTGAATCTGCTAGACTTAGCTCAAAGCAGCATGCACTCTTCACTCTGAATACCGCCCACTGTGGTGCAACGACCGAAGACTTTATGTACCAAAACACGATGCACATACAAAAACACAGGGTTGTGGATAGAAGACACCTTAGTCGTCTTGGCCTCCATTGTCTTTAGGCCGGTCAGATCTAGCTAAAAAGATCCAATGGCCCTTGTGAACTCTTGTGGCTCTAGCTGAGGTCCTCTAGCTCTGAAACCGTACACACGGTTGACCCATGCCATAGTCTTCTCACAAGATACCCCTCTAAGGCGAAATCGGATAGCCATCACCTGATACTCCTTCTTCTTCCCTATGGTGATCAGCCCTAGGGTACTCAAAAACTCTAGCACGACCCTCTCATAGGTTGGCCACCTACTGTAGGCGAAGTTCTCCACATGCAGCCCCTTCAAAAGGGCATCTGTGTCGTCCTTCAGCCCCAAGGTAGTGAGAGTAGGAGGGTCAAATATCTCGTCTTTGGCAGATGTCTCCTCCTGAGCCGCTCATACCTTTCCTCCTGATCCCTTGTCTGAAACTCAATCTGATGCTCGTTAGGCTACCCAGACAGTGGCTTAGGTGGCGGTGGCATCCTAGGAACACGCCTGCAGTTAGAAGGCCTTAATTCCTGATGCATCAAAACTCAAAAAAACATGCATCAAACATTTCATATATTTACCCTGAGCCGAGGCACACCCTCAACTCCAACATCATGCATCAAACACCCTACTCCATCACAAACAATCTCCATTCACCATTCTCCAACACATTTCAACACACATCCAATCATTTACAATGAGATATATCAATCGAATTCATTCAAAAACATAAACTATCGATATACGATCATAATTCGCAAAAGCAATTCATACATTCCGCGCATCAATCTAACATATTTCTATTATCAATTCATGATCCATGAGCATAGTGTAACATGTTCTAATCATCCATTTCATTCAAAACATTCAAAATGAACATTTCCATGAATTGATATAAACCCGAAAAACCTAAATCTTCCAAACTTCATCAAATCACATTACCAACATATCCACAAGCTTGTAACAACATAGGGAATCCATTTCAAGCCCAACACTATGCGTTTGAGATGATCAAAATGAGAAATTTTTAGGTTTTTCTAAATTCAACTTCATTCGAATTTGTGATGATTTCGTGAAATGTGATACGCGATTGAGGAATGCGTTGATGGATGATCGTGAGATGCTTCTCAAGCTTTGATTTGAGCTATAAGGCGCTGGATTTGGTTGAGAGATGAAGATTTTGGGTGCTTTAGGATGATTTTCGTGGTTTTTGGTTTAGGAGAAATAAAGAACACATATGCTGTGTTTGTTTTTAGTATGCAGAGTATCCATCGTGTACGGCCCGTGCGCAACGCTCACGGGGTTCTTTACCCCGTGCTCAAAGAGTTTCGTTTGGGGCCTCGGCACGGCCCATGCGTATGTCATTTTCCAAAACTTGATGTTTTTTGATTTAAATCATTCTGCTCTCTTGTGTGATTATTGTTTTGCGTTCTTTAAACATGTTTCATCGTGTCTGTTCATTACATTGACCATGTTTTTTCAAAAAAAATTCTTGGGTTTGATCTCTTTGGACATGACTTAACATTAAAACTATCTAACTCGATGAAATTAGAAACATGTGGGTTGCCTCCCATAAAGCGCTATGTTTTATGTCGTTAGCTTGCTGTAATCAAATTAATGTATCATGAAAATTCCAAATTGACAACATCCAACCATTATCAACTTTCTCCCTCGAAAAAATATTTCAATTTATGTCCGTTAACTTTGAATATTTTTCCCGTTTCCTTGCTCCTTATTTCTACTGCTCCATTGATGTGTATGAAAACACACATCGGTTCTTTATTCTAAATGTTTGTTTTATTCCTTTTCCATTGTCTAAATTATATTTTTAGTGTCGTTTTGTCTTGGAATGTTGGTGCTGCTATGCTTTCATGTTTTATGGCAGATTGGCTTGAAATTTGGAGCAAAAATGAAGAAGGATGAAGAAAATGGCAATCCATGAACTCAAAAAGCCGTATTTCATGTTTCATCTCCATTGCACGTGGTTCGAGAGTTTTTACGGCAATGTTTCACTATGATTAGCTAGATTAGTGTGTTTAAATAGCATATATAAGTTTTTAGAATTTTTGGGCGTCATTTGGTATTTTTGGTTTTAGTTTTAGGTTAACAGTGTACCCCTGTCGCGGGCGCGATGGTGGAATTTTCTGAAATCCATGTTTTAATGGTGTCGCGGGCGCGATAAACCTGATCACGGCCGCGACGATATGCCTGATGTAAAATGTTGAGTTTCAGTCGTCGAATAAATTCGGTTACGACCCCACGCCTATAAACACCCTTCCTAGGTTTGATTCAAGGAGAGAACAGCAGGGTAGACGCTCAGGGAGGCAGAGACGGCTGAGAGGACGAAAGACGAAGGAAAGACGGGTTTTTGGAGAAAGGATTGACGT
>JAOVYX010004351.1:0-10308 GCA_035668315.1 Drosera spatulata
TCATTTCCATTTCTTTCTCCCTTGTAAGCCTTCAAAGCCTCATCAGTCATCTCATAATAAAGGGAGATCCCAGTTGATTTAATGGTGATACCACGTTCAGCTTCATCTGCTCGTGTATCAGTCATACGCACATCACCAGCCACCTCCTGAGCAATGATACCAGCAGCAGCAACCAGCGAGTCAGTAAGAGTAGATTTCCCTGTTAAATAAGAGAGCATTTCAGAACACTTTTCTCAGACTTGCAAGTTAGCATTCACAATATCAAGGATAAAACTTAAAATTGATTGGTTTGGCTAACATGCCAAGAACAGATAATTCCAATCAATCAAATTCAGATTTTCCATTGCAGAAGTTTTTCTTTATTAAAACATACTTTGTATTGCTAGATGGCATATGTAATACTATTTCATCACCTATCAAGGAAAGGAAAAAAAAAATCCTCTAAGCAATGGTTGAAAAAGGGAATGATAAAGTGAAGTCAATCCAATATTGGAAAAGTGGGAACATCATAAAAAGAAATATGAAGTATCAAGAAGCATCAGAAATCAAAATATCATACAAGACAAAACTATGGCCGCCGTATGGCTTACCATGGTCGACGTGTGCAATCACAGACATATTACGGATGTTGTGCTTGTAGTCCATGATACGACGCAACTCCTCTGCCGTGAACTTCACCTGCAAATTGAGAACATCGGCGATACCGATGTATGAGAAACTACGACAGTGGAGAAAAAGAACACCCACAATTGAAAATCAGAAAAATCAAACGAGTCAAAGGGAACTGGCACATACCATCTTGACAAGGTGTGGATAATCAACTGGTTCTGTAGTATTAACAATTTAATCCTCCTGGTACTCTTCTGTTAACAAGAAAGCAACTGGTTTAGAAAATACTCATGTCATGAATCCTACGAAATGAATAATCCCACATGCATGGAAAACACAATCTCAGCTACTATTGGCGAGAATACAACTAAACAATTTACACACATACAATAGGATCAAATAACCATTATCGCAAATGAGTCAGCCAAGTAAGAACTACAGTAGGAAAAATAGCACTCTTCTAAGCGTACTAGTCATACTTCAGACACATATCCACGATTTTACTCCACCGTATCTTCACCATACAAATTAAACATATTCATAAAAGTGGAAAAAACATGTCGAATCAAGCAACCTGCTGAAATAATATCTAGATATACGATAGGAGTCAATACAAGTATACAACCACGACCAAAACCAATCAAACACACCAAAAGAGCCGCAAATAAGAAATCAAACTGTAAGCGCTCAAAACGGTACAATAGCTAGTAACTAATTCCTTTTGCTTAAGAACATTGAAACATCAAACAATCTAAAATGACCCATTAATCAAATTAACAAATTAAGCAATTATTAATCCAATCAACACTTGTTCATAAACTTTTCGACTAAATCCACTTTGTCAATTCAACAACGCACCATGTATCAAACCCGCATATAATTCAATCTTATCACTAACAATCCGATCCAATCACCACAAAATTCAATCCCACCAAAAATCAAACTCAGATCCCACATCTCACCTCAAACCCAATCAAAATCACTCAAAATCAAGACAAACAATCACTCAAATCCACAAATCCAGATCTATACGCAAACCAAAACACTCAAATTAAACAGAGAATTTCATCAGAAATCCAATCACAACAGCTCACAGATCAAATCAAGCCAAATCAGAGAGACAGAGAGACGAAATTCAATGAGAACTGAAAGGGGATGAGAGCGAACCAAAGAGGGAGGAGGCGGCGCGATGAATGAGAACCAAGAGGAAATAAAATGCTGTGGAGAGTAATGAAAACCCTAGTGGGGAAGATATATTCGAATATGCTACGAAAATCTTTTTTTATCTAACGTAAAATATCAGCTAACATAAAGCAACATCTAACCCAAATTTTCACTAATGCTTCTTCAATATCATTTAAATAATAACGATTGGATCTAACATAATGATTTATATATATATTAAATTAATAAAAAATAATTTATCAATGTATAAGATAAAAAAATAAGGAAAAAAAATGATGATGGATCGATTGATATGATATAAATTAATAATATTTTCATATTTATATGTGAAAAAGTTATTAAATTTGAAAATATTATAATTGGAATGGGACATTTCAAAAAAAAATGTTGTAATTTGAATGTGACGTAGAGAATATATTATTTCCTTCGTGCCATAAATCTTATAACGATTTGATCGGGATTGCATTTTTATGCTTAATTGAATTTGTTATGTTTTAATTAGTATGTTTTGATTTTTTATGATGGTGGTGGATTTGATATAAAAGGATAAAAGAAAAGGAAGGAAAAGACAGCGAAGTGAAGTAGGATATTGGGATTATTTTAATATAAAAATAATTTTTCGCGACCAAAAAAAAATTATTTTTCAAATAAAAAATAAAATAAATATTGTAAGATATATTGTGGCATATTTGGTTTTTTATGTGTGTATTGAATTTGAGATATATTGATTAATATACTGTAACTTTTTTAATAGTGAAGAATTTGATGAGAAATGATGAAATAAAATGAGGAAGGATGTAGTGGGATATCGTGATTATTTTAATATAAAATTATCTAAAATAAAGTATATTTGATTTTAATTAATCAAATCGAGGAAACCGAGTTGAATTAATTTGGAGTCGATTCCAATTCGTGTTTCATTGATTAGGTTTCGTCTTATATCTCTTGATTGCTGGGATTGATGAAATAGAAATTAAAAAATTGAAATTAGGATTTCAATTCTGGGTTGATTTGATTAAAACGGCATGACGGTAGGATATAACATTTCGTTTTATTTAAATTAAAAAAAAGTTTTTACAAATTATATATCGAACATTTTATTATTACGAGTTGAACGGTTAAAATTAATCAAACTTTCATTATGTTTTGGTCCGTATTTTGATTTATGAACGGTAAGAAAAAGAGCTTTATGAACTGTATATCATACTCTTGTGCACTGTAATTTTGTATATATGAATTATAACAACCGAAATGGGACCAAAACATAAAAAAAACTTTCATTGGGATTTTTGAACAATTCACCCTTTTAAGAATGAATATCAAATCTAACCTGACATTTTGATAAAAAGTATAAAAAATAAAAAGAATCTTAACTGTACAAATTATGAAACAAAATCTTAACTGAACAAAAAAGACCTAACTATTTGATTAAAAGTATAAAAAAAATGAAAAGAGTCTTAACTTTACAAATTATGAAACAAAAATAATTACATCTAACAAATTTAATACAATCATTTTAAAAAAATAAATTTAAAATTAAATTTTTGCTATTATAGTTTAGTAATAATCTAACCATATCGATCCCTATATCATGTAATTATGATATGTGAATCTAACCATAACAATTTGATTAATATTATATTTTATAACCCGATTTATAGAATAAATCTTTTGTGCTATATCATTCATTATTTACTTAAAAATCGATTTTGATTAAAATAATATAACCAATGCATAGAAATGGTAATTTATGATTTAAAATTGGGGATCAATTCAACTACAAATGTTGAATTATTTCAAAAATTCATCAAGTTATATTTCAATATAATATATGATTTGAATCGTGTTACGTTGATTTTCTAGGACGATCATTAAATTTAAAATATTTTATATGACATGGATAGAATTATGTTTAATTTAACTTGATATTATAATCTTTATTATTATGTTTTACCGTATAATGCACAGATCATTATTATAATAAAATATGAAAATAAAAACGAACATGTCGTTGGGATGATTAGTGAAGGATTTTATCGACAGCCTCACTCGGTAAATCATATTAGGTACGTGACTAATGGTTTTCCTCTCTTGGCCTATTGATTATTTGATTTTGTCCTTCACTCTTTCGGATATGACGTTATGGCTATAGCACAGTGCACTGTTTAGTCTAATACACGCACCATTTGTTTCGACCACAGTTGCGGCTGCTGTGACGACAAAGACGACTGCGATGGTGGCAACAGTGGTTCGGAGTGAAGTAATAAAATTAGGGTTTATGGTGTAATCTTTGTATTTTGATTACAAATAATTAGATGTGAAGTAATTAATTATCTTTATATGGGCAAATTAGTATATGAATTATAGTGGAGATTTTGTTTTAAAGAATGATGATGGATAACTTATTGGTAAAAAAAAACTTGTGTAGCACTAATTGATAAATAAGAATATTTTTGAGAACTTGTAAAAAAATATAAAGGTCTAATTTTCAATTAAATATAAAAAATCCCATATCAATACACATAATAATCACCAATGCTTATGAATAGATATCAAATTGACTACGTTCTATATTGTGGACATGCATTCACGGCCGTCCCCTTCAAGATAAGAAATTTTTTCTTTTCTTTTCGTTTCATTTATTTTTTTTTATTTTTTATTTTTTTTATTAAGAGCCTTGACTCACATTAATTTGTATTCGAGTGAATGATTTTTCATTATTATATGATCTAAAATTCAATATTGGGTCATATAAGTCTATATTGATACATATACGAGTTAATTATGTGAAATTTTTATAGATTCCCCGTAATAAGTAAAATTAAGCAACCATTTTAAACCAGGGAAAAGTCTAGTCTTTCTTATGTTGGGAGTTCATGTTGTTTACTTACGTACTTCGTAGTTCATATAAAAAAGGACAGAAGCGATATAGTTTTTGGTTTGAGAGAATTATCGGTAGGTTATATTTTATTTCATAAATTATCAATAGATAATAGCGTAAAATTTTTAGTGAAAATTCCCAAATGAAATCATTTTGGAGACTTATTTTCAAATAGATACCACCAAGGGAACTTTATCTCCATTAGATACCACTTTTACAAAAAAAAAAAAAAAAAAAAACAACCAAATTTTTCCTAATTTGTCCTTTTTATTATTTTCTCGCTTTTCCTCCTCATCTAAGCTTCTCCGACATGATTCCCGTCGTGTCGAGCTCCTCTGTCCCCATCACTGAGCTCTTCTTCCACGACGAGATCGACGCCGATAATATGGATTTGGGGGTTTCAATTTGGGGATTAGGGTTTTGATGCGGTGATGATGTTCGTTGACTACGGAGATTGTAACGTCCCCGGATTTCTCGTACCGGATGACGCATGGGCGTTATGCCGTCACGGACCCAATCCGTGACAAAGTTAAATAAATCGAATGGGTTTAGGGATATAAATGTCAAGGAAACTATAAATAGTAGTCATAGTGATAGCTTACAATTTCGATTACCTATTTTAATTACAACATTTGAGTAGAAGCAATGCTGATCGATTATTACATTAAACAATATAGATATCTGATCTATCATAATATCCGAAATACGTGGATTCATCTATATGTATACAAGCTCACACTAAGAGCCTTTAGATGCTGTATCACTTTTAAGAGTCATTCCTTTCTTTTGCATTTATTTAGGGTTCATGACTCAACTCAAAAGCGACAACTCCAAGAATAATGACCGACTCGGAGTACAGAGATAAGATGTCAATCGTCATCCGGGCTACCCAATAGATAATGTTTTCGCATCTGACTACTCTGTGCGTCACCTTGCACCTCTTATATGCATTGAATGAGGTATCGTTTGTCAGATAATTTGGGGCTCCCTGCATTTTCGCATTTGAAAATTTGGCGAAGTACAGGTGCGTAAAAAAAGAAGCTAAATATGTTGTAAGCGATGCGAAGAATAAATCATATGAGAAGTTGTATGAAAGACTGAACACAAATGTTTCCTTTACACAGACGGTCTGTCTTTTTACGTAGATATTCTGTTTCCTTCAAACGCTCTATTTTTTACACAGGTGCTCTGTTTCCTTCAAGCGCTCTGTATTTTTATTCAGGCGCTCTATTTCTGAAATAGAGCGGCAGAAAAATCATGATCCAAATAGAACGTCAATTAAGTATTTGTATTGTTTTGGTTGTTATTGTTGTGTTGAGTAGAACGGGGACTATCTTCTAACGATAATTATTCGTACGAAGATTCTGATGATGTCGTCGGATTCCGACGAAAATTCCGACGATGTCGTCGGATTCCGGTGAGAGGTTCGACGATGGTGTTGGTGATGGATAGATGAAGAAAGTGAAGGGCTTTTGTATTTTAAATTTGTATGTATTTGGAATTATAGTCCCTTGTATAATTTTTTGAAATCATTTTCAATTGTTTGTATTTTTAGATAAATCATCCTTTAATATTTATACATAGAGACTTATCATGTATGGTTCTAGATACAACATGCTTACCCCAAATTACATAAATTGGCATAGATAAAAAAATTAGATTTAAAACTTATATTTCACTAAAATTAGGGTTTATTAGATTACAAACTATGTTTAAATATTAATAATATGAAAAAAATTCATTAATTAATATCGAACCTATAGTTTGAAGAGATTCTTGTAGTATTATTATGGTTTTTGAACTCAAAATTACATTTGAATTAGTGAAAAAGGAGAAAATCTTTTTAAGAGTTAGGGTTATGAGGGTTAGGGTTAGCGTATCTATAACCAATCAAATCATTTACGAACCGTATCGGTCCTGAACTGATTGGTTCGTGAAACCATCAACACGGCCACTAAACTTAGCAGAGACATACCAGCCATTCTCACCCCATGATTTCATCAATCATACTCATCCACTTCCAAGCAATACATACACAATCTTAATTTGACTCACCAACTAAAACTCCCTCCAGCAGGACTAATTACATGGTAGCAAATATTATAAAAAGCAGCAAGAGCACTATCGTGCTCCTTATCTCCACCTACAGAAACATGTACTAACAACCTAATACTGCACAATGTCACAAAAATGTAATGATCTGAGACTCACCCTCATCCCCAGTGTCAAAGTCCAACACAACCACACAAACCACGTCCCCGAAAATATCGAAACCGGGAACAAAACCGGCCGGCTCAGATAAAAGCCCTTTGCTTGAGTCATTATCATAGCAAAAAAGTTGAAATCTGAGACTCTTTTTCTCGTCCCCAGTGACAACATCATACTCAAATCACACAAACCACATCCCAAAAAACACGAAACCGCAAACACGACCAGCCGGCTCAGATAAAAAAACCTTAGCTCGAGTAATTATCATCACACTACTACCCAAAACCCCCCAAAATCTCACAGCCTCGGAAGGGGGGGGCAGCCGTGAGTTCGGCCTTTTTCTCCTCATCGCCAGCACAACCAAAACCAACATCACACAACAGCGAGCGAGCGAGCGAGATCGAGTCAGTTGAGTGAGAGGAAATCAAGTTGTTTTTTGGATCTCCACCGACGACCCTATCCCCGGCGTCCAACACCACCGGCCACTCCATCCATCTCGTCAACACCACCGGCGAACCCATCCACCTCCGCTGAGCTCATCGTGACCGCAAGCGAGGTAAGAAGATTTTATTGCATAATCGTTAAGAAGATTGGATTTTGATCAATCAAATCGAGGAATCCAAGTTGAATTAATTTGGAGTCGATTCTAATTCGGGTTTTGTTGATCTGGTTTCGATCCTGTATCTCATGATTGCTGGGATTGATGAAAGAGAAATTGAAAAATTCAAATTAGGGTTTCGGTGAGAGGATGATTTGATTGATCAAAATGTGCAGCATTGAGAGGAATAGGTTTGAACTGGCCTCTAGTCGGCACGTGACATGGTTGGTAACGGAAAAACATGCTGTCGATCCTTATGCCATCATGGGCCAATTATAACTGAATATTCATACACAATTTACCATGGATAGAAAGGATGAACGTATATTATCACGCATTACTCATTACCTTCTCATTGCCAGCCCTAAGGGCAAGTCTGTCAATACGATATGTGGCAACTACAATTCGCCGTGCAGTTTTATCCCTGTCTCATTACCTTCCAATAGGGTCGGGGATGGACGATTAGGGACAAATTGATGGTGAGATTGTGATGAATCATGTGCTGATTGTATTCGTTGCCATTAATGTGTGGTGTCTGAGATTAAATTACCCTTGTCATTCTACTGACTAGCTGCGATAGGGCTGTGGAATGGAACGAAGAAGATGGAAAGGGAAGTATAAAAGGGCCATAACATGTAAAAGAAAAATATGAAAAATCAAGTTGAGGGGACCATCTGGCTATTTTTATAGTTCAGCTAGTTAAGTGTAAAAGCGCTATAATACAACGACTTGAAGGATTTATAATAAAGATGGGAACATGAAAATTAGAAGCCCTCAAAGCATCGTTCTTCTTACGGTTCCAATCATTTACAATCTCGATAAGGTCGAAGGAAACATAAAAAAACAAAAAACATTGTCTGCTACCAAACCCAAAGGTTTGAACCTTGACGAATAAATTAGAGATGAAATCCTACACCCAGTAGGGGAAAGGCGTCCATATATATATCTTTGGCCTGGTTTTATACTACTTTCTTATAGATCAAGGTTCATGCTGATGCTCATAGTGAACCCTAATCCTTATACAAAAGGTCAGCCGCCCCATCCATCCATCCACCGTTCGCCGTCACTGGTTTCCGATCAAACAACGACGGTGGTGAGAGTCGTCAACGGCGTTGATCGTGATCCGGCACAGAGCTTTACAAGGTGCAGGTTGTTTCTCAGTATCAAACCCACAGCTGTTGGCGTCCACTGATTCACTCACCCGAAACCCTAATTCTAGCTGTTAATCAGTTTATTTTCAACTTCCAACTACATTACCTGTTTCATGCGGTTGTTGTTGAGAAGTCGAGTGATCTTCGTTTCAAAAATCATGACTTCGATTTCAGGTTGAAGCTGTATGTTTGCCATTATCCTAACAGGTGGTAACGTGTAGAAGAAGTAGTGATGGGGCTGCCTCAAGATCCTCCTATGGAGGATTCTGACTCTTCGTCGCTGTATGTCTTTACACATGAACTTGCTAAAATCATACATATTGTGGCTGCTCTGTGTTTGATACATATTGGCATGTGTTCTTTGTGATTTTGGTATCAGGAAGCCAAGCTCAGTGGTGTCTTCAGTGAAACCGGGCATCAACAAGTTCCCTTTGATCCCCGAGTTCTTGAAGGTATTATGATTTTCAAAATCTTGAAGGAAGACGACGAGCACGAATTAAAGTTTTCTATGGCGTTGTTAGAAAGGAAAGTAGATTATAATTGGCAATGATGGTGGCATCATCAGAGTTTATACGCTTGCTCAAGCTCGCACATATACTTATTGCCGTATTGGTTAGGTTAGTTAGGATTAAGATCGATTAGTTGTTGTTTACTATCATAAGTACTGCATGAAACTAACTTACATAGTCCACTGTCCATGGGTCGGTGACACTGGGATTTCACACTCCATCTCTCCCCCTCTGTTTCATTAAATAAGGCTGTGTTGGTTCTATGAGTGAACGTTGAGGTATTTTTGCATGACCACCATTCACCGTTTTGTATGTGAGATATATTTTGGATCTAACTCATTTATGTTTCGGAGTCAGAATAATGACGACTGATGAGTATCTCCCTAACACTTGTCTGACAGTCGTACGGCAAGAACCATACATTCTGCAACCCACCCCAACTGTCTCCAACTCCCTTTCTCGTAGACCAAGGTTCATGCTGATGCTGATGCTGTAGCACACATTAGTTGTTAAAACATTACCATATATTACTGGTTTTTGTGTGCGAGTTATACATGTATGAGGGTAGTGATGTCTCCTTTGTAATTTTAATATTGGCATTTTGTTGACTTGCAATGCAATTTTGTGAATGGATTTATAATTGACCTATTTGCTTTTAGGTCAGAGGATTAGTACGTGAGCATATAGAGTCTTTCGACTACTTTGTCAATACTGGAATAAAAAGGATTGTTGAAGTTAACAATCTCATCAGCACTAGTGATCCGTCTGT
Source organism: Drosera spatulata (assembly GCA_035668315.1). Taxonomy (NCBI): domain Eukaryota; kingdom Viridiplantae; phylum Streptophyta; class Magnoliopsida; order Caryophyllales; family Droseraceae; genus Drosera; species Drosera spatulata. The sequence continues at coordinate 9,911 of JAOVYX010004351.1, forward strand.
ATTCGTCAAGTAAGATCTTTATTGTTGCTATGTTCAGCTTTTGTTTTCTTTTTTCTTTTCTTTGATTGGTTTTAGTGAGGTAAAATTTTAACATGACCTTCATCCTTTTTGCTTAACTTTCTATTTCTGATTTCTTTGCATAGGTTTACAGATGTGAAAATCGGATCACCGTTAATTAACGAGGGTAGTATTGATCTGCAAGCCACGCCTCATCTGTGTAGGCTATGGGACAGGACGTACATTTCTCTCTCCTGTTTATCTCTATTTCTGCAAAACTTTCAGATATGAGAATCACAACGATTCTCTTTTTGTGCAAAACTTTCAGATATGCAGCACCTATAGAGGTTACTATCGAATACTGTAATGGAAGCTATAGTAGAAGTCAGAGGGGCTACAAC
>JAOVYX010004352.1:0-10307 GCA_035668315.1 Drosera spatulata
AGGTATCTTACTTCACAATTCTAGGTAAGATTAGATTAATAATTAGTTTAAATCATTTGTACATCCATGTCTGTGGGATCGACCCATACTTCCACCACTACAATAATTTAATTAATTAATAGTGAGAGTGAGTGAACCAAAATACTAATTTTCTACGTCAGGCGATTATCGTATCAAAATTTTGGTACCGTTGCCGGGATAGTAACAGTGTCAAATAGTGATTTAAATTAATTATTGGTTTAGTGTTATTCTGTTTTTGTGTATTTTTATTTTTGTTATTTATTCATATCTATTATTTAGTTAGTTGCATCTCCAATTGTGCATGAAATTGAGAAGTTTGAAAATATTACGTCAAAAGGAAAGGAATATTGTTCAAGACTTTGAATCTAGAGGATCTGGACATTTTACCTCCCTTAGTCAAACAACAACTACCTCATATTCATCTTCAAACATCAACAAAGGACATAGCTATTCCCCTATTGAAGTTAGAAATTTAGATATGGTAGAAACGCAAATAATATTCCTCAAAATTTAGGTAATAATGCAGTTAATAATGCAAAAATTATGCAAATCGAACTTTACATGAACTCTCAGCTCCTACAGTTGAAGACGAACTTCTTTGCATTGTTTTGTCTGAAGTCAATGTTCCGTTTAAACTGACTTCTGGATTTTTAAATAAATTATCAGTTTTTAATGGACATATTGACGAAGATCCTAACAGACACATCAAAGAGTTCCATGTTGTATGCAAATCTAGTAGAACAAATGGTATCCTATTGAAACTATGAAATTGTATGCCTTTCCTTTTAGTCTGTTAGGCTATGCAAAGGACTGGTTATATGAACTACCTTCCAATTCAATTAATACATGGGCTAAAATGCAAAATTATTTTTAGAAAAATATTTCCCATCTTCACGAACTACAATTCTCAAGAAGGAAATTTTTGGGGTAAAACAGAAATATGGGGAAGGGTTGCACGAATATTGGGAAAGATTCGAGAGGCTCTGTGCAAGTTGTCCGCATCACAGCATTGCTTCTCGTGGTGGCGCACTAACGAATAAAACTCCTACTGAGGCAAGAAAGTTAATTGAAATATCAGCCCAAAACTCTCAAGACTTCTGATCTAGAGATAAAAGGGATGGTGGAGGAAGTTCTAGTACAGATAAAAAGTTGGATACCCTTACAACTCTAATCACTCACCTAGTAACCAACAAAATTCCTACATAAGTGAAAGCTTGTGAATTTTGCAACAGTGTTGCTCATCCAACAGATACATGTCCTACTTTATAGGAGGAACAAGCTAATGTCGTGGGATTCCCAGGGCCACTAAATCAAAGACAAAATCAATGGAATTATAATGATGATCAACCATGGAGGAACCATCCAAATTTCAGGTGGAGTAATAACAATAATGTCTTAAATCCATGTAGAGTTCAAAATAATCCCCCTCCTAGTTTCTATCAAAATCAACAACAGCTTTTTCAAAATAAACAAGGGTCATCTCTTGAAGACCTTGTTAAGACTCTGGCACAAACTTAGAAGCAAATAATGACTGAAAATTCACAGACCAGATCTAAGATGAGTAATATTGAGAGTACTGTTGCTCAACTTGCCTCTGACATGAGTCAACTGAAGTCTAGTTTAGAGTACAAACTTCCTTCCCAACCACTCAATCCTCGAGAGAACGCCAATGCTGTAATGTTAAGGAGTGGTAAGGAATTGAAGGAACCAGAGCCAAAGTCTAAAGAAATTGAAAAGGAGTTGGAAGTAATTACTTATGTGGATCAAAATGAAGATCAAACTCAGAAAATTCCAGAAATAGATCCAATCATCAAACATGTTACCTCTGCTCCATTTCCCAACCGTTTAGCTAAAAATAAGAAAGGTGAAGCGAAAAAGGATATTTTTTGAGCTTTTTAAGAAGGTGGAGGTGGATATTCCCTTACTGGAAGCTATCAAGTAAGTTTCGAGATATGCCAATAAGAGGAAGCTTAAGGGTCATGAAACAGTAATGGTAGGAGGAAACATTTCTGCAGTTTTGCAAAAAAAGTTGCCTCCTAAGCAAAAAGACCCTGGTATGTTTATTATACCATGCGCTATAGGTAGTGCTGAAATTACTGTATGTGTGATTGATTTGGGTACATCTATAAATGTTATGCCTCTATCAATTTACAAATCCCTTAATTTAGGACCTCTACAACCAACAGCAGGCCATACAACTGGCTGATAGGTCCATAGCACATCTTGTTCGTGTGTTAGAGGATGTTTCTGGTAAAGGTAAATGATTTAGTCTTCCCTGCCCATTTTTATGTTCTTAAAACTGATAATGGTCACATTAATGAAACAAGTCATGCACCTAATCTGCTAGGCAGGCCATTTTTGAAGATAGCATGAACAAAAATCGATGTAAATGATGGAACCTTGTCTATGGAATTTGATGACGAGATCATAAGGTTCAACATTTACGATACAATGAAACAACCAAGTGATGATGTGTACTCAATTTGTGCAATCAATTCATTTTCATCAATAGAAGAGGAGCTTCTTGAATTAAATAAAGAAGAATTCCTAGAAGCCATATTGAAAATGGATGTGGATTAATGACAATCTGAATTATGATGAATTATTTGATGATGATTTATCAATAATTGAACAAAGATTGAATGAGAAGAATGTGAGCATGATTGAACTGCCAATTAATCATGAGAAAATTCTTCCATCGGTTTAGAGTCCACCAAAATTGGAATTGAAGCAACTACCAGCTCATTTGAAATATGCTTATTTCAGTGATGGAGAAAATCTCCCAAAAATTATTTCGAGCAAATTATCTGTCGAGCAAGAAGAAGCTCTAGTCAATATACTCAAATGAATTAAAAGTATAAAACTGCAATTGCATGGACAATAGCTGATATCAAAGAAATTAGTCCCACTATGTGTATGCATCGTATTTTACTCGAGGACGGTTCCAAACCATCAAGGGAGGCACAACGACGCTTAAACCCTCCAATGATGGAAGTTGTCAAGAATGAAATTTTAAAATTCTTGATGCTGGTGTCATCTATCCAATTACTGACTCTCAGTGGGTCAGTCCTATCCATGTTGTACCAAAGAAAACAGGTTTAACTGTTATGGAAAAGGATGATGGTGAAATGATTGCCACTAGAATCCAAAATGGATGGCGTGTGTGCATTGATTATCGCCAATTAAATTCAGCCACATGAAAAAGATCATTTTGCATTACCTTTTATGGATCAAATGCTCGAAAGGCTAACTGGTAGATCACATTATTGATTTCTGGATGGATATTTAGGATATAATCAAATTATGATAGCGCTTGAAGATCAAGACCAACCGACATTCATATGTCCGTTTGGCCTTTGCATATAGGCGTATGCCCTTTGGGCTATGTAATGCTCCTGCAATGTTTCAAAGGTGTATGATGTCAATTTTTTCTGATTATATAGCCCGTGTTATTAAGGTAGTTATGGATGATTTTACCGCATATGGAGATTCATTTGAAAAATGTCTCAAGAATTTGGAGTTGCTGCTTAAAAGATGTGTTGAAACCAATTTGGTCCTTAACCATGAAGAATGTAATTTTATGGTGGAAAAGGGAATTGTTTTGGGACATGTTGTCTTAGTGAAGGGATTGGAGGTTGGCACGGCTAAAGTTGAAGTAATCAAATCCCTATCCTATCTCACATGTGTGCGTGAAGTAAGGGCATTTTTAGGACATGCTAGTTTCTACAGAAAATTTATAAAAGACTTTTCGAAAGTTACACAACCACCCTGCCAATTATTGAAGAAGGAAGCTACATTTGATTTTGACGAAGAGTGTCAAGCAGCTTTTGAGAAATTGAAGGAGAAATTAATTTCTATGCCCATAATTCAACCACCGGATTGGAATTATCCATTTGAGATAACTTAAGATGCAAATGATAAGGCTAGAGGCGTCGTTTTGGGTCAAAGAGTTGACAAAGTCCCTCACGTAATTTATTATGCTTCAAGCACGCTTGAAGAGGCCTAATGTAATTATAAAACAACTGAAAAAGAGTTGTATGCAATCATTTTTTCTTTAGAAAAATTTAGATCATATCTATTAGGCACAAAAGTGATTGTTTTCTTTGATCACGCTGCATTGAAATATTTACTCAAGAAAAAAATGTCAAAACCGAAGCTTTTGCGTGAAGTTCTCCTTTTACAAGAGTTTGATATTGAGATCACAGATAAGAAAGGCGTTAAAAATTATGTGGCAGATCATTTGACCGCATAATAAATGATGGAAATATCTGACCAATTTCTGAATGTTCCCAGATGAGTATTTATACTTGATTTATGGCTTTTATCCTTAGTATGCTGATTTAGTGAATTATTTTGTGATCAAGAAATTGTCTATGACATTTCTAGGCATCATAAAAATAAAATCAAGGGTGATACCAAATATTATGTCTGGGAAGATCCATATTTGCTTAAATTTTGCTCAGATGGTGTGATTACGCGATGTGTGCCGTATAATGAAATTTCATCAATTCTAGAGCATTGTCATGCTTATGAAGTTGGTGGGCATTTTGGAGCAAGATGAAAATACGCACAAAATCCTAGAATGTGGATTTTTCTGACCTGCTTTGAATAAGGATGCCTATGATTTTGCGCAAATGAGTGATAGATGCCAAAGGACAGGGAATATTTCAAAAAGAGACCAAAAGCCATTAAAATCTATACACGTGTGTGAAATTTTTGATGTTTGAGGTATAGATTTTTACTTGGTACAGCATGTCATTTTCCAGTTGAAATTGAACACAAAGCATATTGGGCAATTAGGCAAATGCAAATGAATTATAAAGATGTAGTTAAAAATCGAAGTCTCCAATTTAAAGAGCTTGAAGAGATTCGGAATGTTGCGTATGAAAATGCAGTAATTTATAAGGACAAAACCAAATCATTGCATGACAAAATGATCTCGAGGAAAAATTTTAAGAAAGGTGATTAAGTCCTACTCTATAATTCAAGATTAAAATTTTTTTCGGGCAAGCTCAAGTCAAGATGGGAAGGTCCATTTATAGTGACTAAGGTGTTTGAATATGGTGCAATTGAAATCCAGAGTTTAGATTCGAATAAAATTTTTAAGGTCAATGGTCACCTTCTCAAACCTTATTTTAATGGTTTTTCAAGACAATGGGAAGATGAGCTTTCTATGAAGGTGATTTCACCAAGTAAAGGTCACTAAGCGCTAAAACGTTGTCAAGCCAACGACGTTAAATAGCGACGCTACTTGGGAGGCAACCCCAGCTTAGTTAAGCATTTTGGTAGTTTAGTCTTAGTTGGCTCAAATTTGGCTTATTATATGTGGTAATCTACAAAAAAATTTGAAGCAATTCCAAACTTCATTTTTATCCAAACAGTTCCAAACAAGTGTTGTGAAGTATCTATAATGGTTTGGGGCCATTGAAAACTTTTTCGGGACAAAACCAAAGTCCGAAACGAGGAATCCTAGTTGTCATAGGCGTGACAGTGCCTGTCACGGCCGTGACAAATGAACAATGTATAGGATTGGTTCTTTTTGAAACGTCATGCCTGTGACACAAGTGTCATACCCATGTCGAGCTTCTGGGAAACTTATGAATGCTCTGTTCTTCACATTTTCATCCCATTTTCTTCACTCAAACTCCTAAAAACGATTTCCCCTCAACAAAAAATCATCAAATCTCAACCAAACTTCGTGATTCTTGTTTCTAAACTTCATAAAATCATCATCTACACTCATTCCACACCATTTCTATCCTCGATTCATCGCAAACAACTCCAAATCCATCAAAATTCAAACCTCAAACCCTAAGTCTAAATTTTCCAAATCTCATTGTTTAGCCTCATTCAATACTGCAATCTACTTCATTAGCTTAGGAGATCAACATCCAAGGCGTGGTTAGGGTGATTTTGGGTTGTTGGATGCATTTTGAAGATTTGGAAGGTGAGGGTTTTGGAGTTTTTGGGGTTGTGATTGATTTTTGGGGTAATTGTTTGGTTGTGGTTGCCTAATTGATTGTAAAGGATGATGAACATAGGGAACAGGCAAAAGGCCACTGCAGCAAGCACTAGTAGAGCACGTGCGGGTCGGGAAGCATTTACACCGTACCCTAAGCGTGTAAACTTGACCGAGAAGAATGATCTTGATAGATATGAGATTTTGAAGAAGAGATCGGTGGTACAGACTAGACGGTTGGATGTGCGAGATTGCATGAATGTAGAAGTTTGGAATGACATCTTGTGCATGTCTGAAAGACTTGGTCGGGAGGATTTCGTAACCAAGCAATAGAGGACATACAAGCACCCAACGCTTGAGGTGTTGAGCTCATTGAATGACGGGATTGAGAGGTTGATTAGGAGTCTGCTGAGAATGATAGGAGTAAAATAAGCTTCCAACTCGCAAATGTATGGCGTGAGATGTCTCTTGTGGAGTTTGGAGAGGTGTATGGCTTCAAAAATGAAGGGGAGAAGGCCATAACCAAGGGGTTCAAGACTGTGAGCATCCATTCCCTGTGAAGGAAGATGACTAGGGTTGAAAGGTTTTTCAAGTTGGCGAAGAGTACACAAATCCTTAACCCGATGATTGGGACGAGACATTGGCATTTGACCAATACTATTTGTGCCAATGACCAAAGTAGGGGAGCTGTTTCAAAGACAGAGATGTTCTTGTTTTCTGGGTTATTGGAGAAGAGAAGTGTGTATTCTGCTGCCTTTTTGGCATGACATTTAGAGTCGATGGTGATTGCAACTAAGGGTGCGATTTTTACAAGAGGGTTTGCTCTCTCCTTTAGCTACTTATTTCAAAGTAAGCATGAGTGATGTAGATCCAGTGAAGGAGGGCACCTTTTTGATGGGATTGGATGATTTTAAGGGAAAGCACTTGTTTAGGATGGTTCAACGGAGGATCCTGATTGGATTAAAGTCCCTTGTGAAAGGATGTCACACGAAGGATGAGGACAATTGGTTATTTTCTTTGGATAGGGATGTTTATGATGATGATGATGATGATGATGATGATGATGATGATGATGATGATGATGATGATGATGATGATGATGATGATGATGAGGGTGATGATGAGATGGAGGATGTTGCTACACAGGCACATGATAATGTGGGAGAGCCGTCTCACACTGCACATGCACCTATATTTCATTATGATTGGCAGCTTCGCCATCCTACTCCACACGAAGGTCAGCATCTATCACCTTCGGTGCATTCTGATTTCTATCCTTCGGAGCACTATGATTGGCGTGCTGGGATTCAGAGGATAGAGCATGAGTTACAGTGGCAGCGAAATGAGTTGATAGCTCAGCGTACTGTTATACACATATATGGAGATGAGATCACTCAGCAGGGTGAGCGCATCAACATGATAAATGAGCATGCGCAGCGTTGGGCAGATCAGCAGTATTACTTCTTTGAACATTTTCCTAGTTGGACTTGGCCACCACCTCCTCCACCACAGTAGCTATTTTAGGATTAGCTAGGTTGTCTTCATCATTCATTTCATGTACAAGTTATGAAACTATGAACAATCAAGGCTTAGGGTTGTTTTCTACCATGTTCTTTAAATTGAGTTAGTTTATCTTGAGTTAATTTCTATTTTCATGTTGAGTGAGTTCTATATGTTCTAAGTGTGTTATTTCTACCTTCCGATCAATCTATGTATTTTCATCTTTATTAATAAATTTGGTCTTTTATATTTCTTTGTGCATTGTCTATTCTTATGCGTTTACTTGATTATGGAATGAAAAAAGCTTAATTGATGAACCAATGCATTATAATTCCTGTATCCCTAGTATTTGACTATTAAATCATAAATTTGGAGGGTATTCTATGTGTTGAAAAAATAAGACAAACATAGATTACAACAAATTTTATAAACACAAGAAAGGAGAAAGGTACCAAACCTGATATAGAAAACATAGATTCACAGATTATCTTTTAAACAACCAATCATGCCATCAAATTACTTCATTAATTAATTTCTCTTGCATGTGATTTATCTTATGCTTCAATTTTATTCTATCCATTCTCAATACATACATGTATGTCTCTTTCGCTTCACTTTTATTATTATAATTGTTACACATATTTTTATGAAGTGATTCTACTCATCTTGTTGAAGGGAGAAAGGTTTCTTTGCTTTTATGTGTGCAGATTATTTATTTTGAGATGTCTCAAGAGCAATATCCACTTTCACAAGAGGAGACAATCAAGGAGGTGGAAGTGAACATGCAAAAACCTCTCTTTTGGGGCATGATCAAGGTTGTTTTAAGGTTCTGCACAAGCTTGATCTTGTAAGATATCTTGTCCTTTACTTATTTTTATTGCATATTTTTCACATTGAGGGCAATGTTTATCTTAGGCTTGGGAAGGTGGATATTTAGGTTCTTTTATTTTGTTTTGAGTAATTTCATTATAATTTTTGCAAAATTGAAAGAAAAAAAATTGGAAAATCAAAACAAAATAGAAAAAAAAGAGAGAAAAAAAATTGTGTTTTTGTTTTTAAACCATGGCTTGAGCATAGTAAAATGATGAGAATTATTTATTATGATCATTACACTAGTATATGTAGTTTGACCATCATTTCTCAAGAAGTTTACGTCCTAGCTAACATCATTCTATTATTTTCCTATGATATGACTCTTTCATGTGTAGATATCGTTTTTGTGGTGACTTGAATCGTAGATAGACATTTAAAAGCCTCCATGTTCCCTTTTTATGTCATCTATCATTATATCCACCTATTATAGGGGAGCGTCGTGTGAGTTTTTGAAAAATGTGTTTTTGGTTTACAAATCATCCGTTTTGCATGGTGACCCTTATGCTATTTTTAGTTACTGAAAAATGTTTAAGACCTACTCATCAATATAAAAAATAAAAAATAAAAAATAAAAATTGCCGCAGCAATTGAAAACAAGCAAAAAACTCAAGTGCTATGTCCCTTACCTCCGTAATCAAAATTACCATCTACAGATAAAGGGGGGGGCATGGTATTTAATAAGACCTCCTTTGAGACCTTGGTAGTTTTGGGAAAGAGTCATGTCAGACGTATTTCTGACTGTAAGGAAGTAACGGGGGTAGAATACAATGCCTATTCAAAATAAGTTTCAAAAAATGTTTTGTCTTGCTACACCTTGAGAATATCTGCGAGAGTGTGAAAGGCCATATAAAGAGGATGATTTGAGGGGTAAATTATGTGATGTGAATAGGATTGATGGGTGACTTTAGAATGTTTGGCTCCTTCGACATATATTTGGTGTAAATGATCTTTTACGTGTCTTGCACTCTGATTACGTTATTGCTCAAGCTATGGAAAATTTTTATTGTATCTCATTTGATTTAGTCTTTTGTCTTACTCAAGAACGAGCAAAGGTTAGGCTTGGAGAAGTTTGATAAGTGTCAAATCACTCATATTTTTCTATGTTCATTGCTTTGTTTTAGGTACATTTTGTGTCGTTACTTTATACCTTGTGTTTATTTTAGTTGTTGGAACGTTGATACTGCTCTTTGTTCATTTTTGTCATAGATTTGATCGAGAGAAGATGTTTTGCATGAGTTATGAAAAACGATCAAAGTTGGAAGATCCCTTTATGAAGTATTTCAGTGATTATGAAGATATGGAGGATAAACGATGCATTTGCTAGCGTTTTCTGAACTTAAAGACGTTTTGGAGATGTATTACGAGCAATAAAAGAAGTTAGGATGAATTTCAAAGCAAAACGAAATGAATTTAAGATGTCCTGTATTTATCACGGACGTGACAAGTTTGTTACGGCCGTGACGGATCCATTGGAGGAAAACTGAGCAGATCATGACCGTCACGGGTGGCCCTGTCACAGTTGTGATGCGAATATCCTGACAATATATTTTGCCCAAAAATTAGATTTTTCACCACATATCTTTCTATTATTTGTTTTCCTATAAATAGGGATGTTATATCCACGATATGTAGGTAATTTTTTCAGCTTTTTGATAGATCGTAGGCCTCAAAAACCTAGGGTTTCTCATTGACTTTCTACTTTGCTTAAGAATGTCTAGAGTTGTAATTCAATTTGAGATTCAAAGACTACTCTTATTGTTGTTTTCCAATCAAGTATAGACTTTTAATTCTCTCTTTTGATGATGTGTCCACTACTTGTTATTTTAACCATGTTTGTGTTGTTTAATTCAATCATAAGTGAGTAGATCTTTGGTAGAAGACTTAATAATGAAGTTCTAGTAAAGGGATTATGAGATTATGGACTTAACATGATTGAAACCAGATTTGTTCATGC
>JAOVYX010004353.1:0-10307 GCA_035668315.1 Drosera spatulata
AGACTCTTCCTCCCAAGATATTTACATGGAATTCTCTAGAGAACTCTTCCTAACTCTAGGCAATTCTAGAGAATTTCAGAGAACCCTAGAGAACTCTAGAAAAATATGGAGAAGTCATGAACTTTGTGGAGAATTGTAGAGAATTCTTGAAACCAACTTCTCCACCTTAGCTTGTCCGTGACAAGCCGCAACCCTTGCCGTAGCAGACTCAGCCCCTGCTGCTTCAATCGAAAGTCCTCCTCCTACAATCATCACCTCAACTGAGATGATTGCAGATGTATAGAAGGCCTTGCCAACTGAGGCAACCCTTACACCATCTCATGTAGGAAGGGAAGAGGCCATCTCTTCCACAATGGAGATAAATACCAACCCAACCACCACAAAAGTTCCACCACTAACAACAACCACATCCACCTCCTCAAGCACTATCATAAGATCGCAATCCAGTAAACCTTCACAACCTCAACCCACCATAAATCCAAAAGCAAAAGGCAAGGACATTCTGGTAGAACTCTCTAAGCCTAAGAAGGGACAAAGACAAATAGAGGCTGATGCTACCCTTGCTGTACAGCTAGCAATACAGGATGGTCCGTATCTTCTGGATGTATCCATTGTAGCATCCCTCTCTGATCCTTCCATGACAGCTCAGGTTGCTGTTGCCATTCAATTAACTCATGAAGCAAAGCTTGAAGGTATCCCCTCTACATCAACCAGCGCCTCAATCATCCCATTCAAACCACAAACCTCCACAAAACATATGTCCACCACCACAACCAAAATAATCCCATTAATGCCCCTCACATCTCCAACCAGAATACATGTCAGAAGGCCTAAGAAGAATAAAAAGGCTCCTGCCAATAAATATCCTCTATACTATATCCTTTAGAGGGTTGACGAAGATGGCAGACCTGCTGACACCTTCATGTTTGCATCAAGCATGGGTGTGACCCTCAATATCACACACAATGGTAGAAATCACAAGTGCCAAGAGCTCTCAACAGACAGAAAGCTCTCGGATATCCTGTCTATTTGGAGTCGTAACACTCCTTTAATCTTTCCCATCCGACCGCCCTTTGTTTTTTTTATAAAACTAAGGCAGACGAAGTGAAGCTTAATCTTTAGAAAGGGAGAGGTCTTGAAAAGAAACCAGGAAGGTTATTCCAGTCCGAGCCCAAGGTTCTGCAAGAAAAAGGTAATATCACTCATGGCCAGGGACAGGTGCGGCAGTGACAATAAAGACACAAGTATTGAACTCCGCTGGACTAGGTCCTTTGGATTGCCTTAACCTGCATAAGTAAATATATACCTACTCTTAGCGATCGATGTAGTTGATCAAGATCGCTCTTCCTGTGTGATGAAAGCCTTTCAGTAAGCTATTAATCAAAGGGCTGGACCAAAGGCCCCAGAGTGAACTCGCTGCTACACTGTTCGCACCAGCGATCCAACAAAGAGGCAAAGTAGTGCTATCTTTCTTTATATTACGAACGATACGCTTCGCCTTCTCCTTCCCCGTGTCCACTAGCGATTCAATATCATTGACTCGAAGTGGTAACCCATTATCATTGTAGTTGAGAAGTTGCTCCATACCAACAAAGGATATCATTAATTTTTCTGCCTGATCTCAAGAGTAGTCAAAAGCAAAACTCGAACGGATAGAGCAGATGGTCCAACTACATAACGTTTTCTTTTTCATTACTCCCATGGTCGTGCGGACGATGATTGTATCCAGGATTTATATTGTTCTTTACTACCCGAGCTCTATGAGCTTTTGCTTGTTGCGATAGCAATATGGATGGCAAAACCAGCTCTATACAAGTGTAGACCTGGAAAGTAATCCACGATATCCTCCTAATAAAGTAGTGAGTTTGTGATGACAAGGGACATGGAAATCAAGCTTACTGCACTGCTTCAGAGTGCCACCAAGAATGTCATGGATGAATGCATTGTTATCATTACAGAGGGAAGGTTGCCTTCCAGTTAGAATGATGATGGAAATGATGGTAGAAATAATACTCCCCCTACCGCACCAGAATAAGACAGCTTTAATAATGAGCTATACCAACAAGTCGATGAGGTTACTGTAGAGTCTTCTGTACTTAACCTCTTTTCCTAACTACAACAACCCAATGGGAGATCATGCAGGACACTGAGGCAATGCCAGCTAGAATAGACTTGATTGCAGAAGTGGCACTCGAGGTACAGATTGCATTGGGGGATGCTACTCAAAGAGCTGCTAACCCCTCAGCATCAAAGAATCCCTTTTGCAGATACACTCACAACTATAGAAAGTAATTCTATGAACTTATCTCTTCCTTAATATGCGATGCCCCTCAACTCAAACCACTACAAAAACCAGATTTCCAGCCATCTCGACCACAAGCCACTATAAAACCTTCATGATCACCACCTTCTACCACAAAAACACTATCTCTACCACCACCATAAAATGAACCACACCAATCCTCTCCCCAAAATGTCCAAACAGGGGAGTGTGCAGTAGAGCAAGCCCAGACTGGGGCCACTGTAGGCGAGTTTCATCAAGACTCCTCTGCACCTGAAGACTCTACTGTATAGGTAGTAAGTGAATCAATTAATGAGCCACAAATTGAAGAACCAGCAAATGTCCTCACCATTATCCCTATATCACACATAATGCTGCGCCCTTCAGGTTTGCCTTCCACACCCTACTATAGAAGGACCAAGTACGACTGCTAATGCCAAAGACATCTCTAGAGTAGAGTCTCCTCTATAGTATGTTGAGTACACTCCTTTATCAACGCCATCTCCTCAACGTACCAACACTAACCTTGCTGATGCTGTCAACCAGTTGAACAATCCAATGCAACTCCTTTGGTTCTGGCTGTACAGATTATCCAATTGCGAAGTCAACAAGCCGAACACTTCTCCACCTCTAATGAACACATGGAATAAGCAGCTGGATCCCTTCAAGATAAAAAATAGACAGGCTGCAAAGAAATCTTGAGGGGATAACAAAAGACTTCAATAAGGCTTTGATTGATATCAGAAGAAATACTGAGCATGCATTGTCCACAGCCACAACAATAAATATCTCAGTGAATGCACTAAAGACATGCATGGCTGAAATGCACAAGGAGAACATAGAAAGGCTTATCAATCTCTTAGTGCTGACGAATCAAACCATCACAGAACAGATTACAAGCCTAAACGACACCATGGAACTCAAGAGATCATCCTTGACTAATGACATTGCTGTTCTCCAAATTCTGATGGAAAAGACTTAAACCACCACTGATGTTGAACTTCTACAAATCAAGAACCAGATCAACACCCTGAGCCATCACTTAATTAGTAGTACGCTCTTCCTTTTCATTAATGACAGCAAACCGGGAGAGAGTCTACACAGAAACAGGCTAGACAGAAAAGTGCCTTTCACTCCTCATTGATATCACAAAGGCAATCTGGCACCTTGCTCAATCAGGCACTTCTTGATTCTCAACAAGGGTTACAAAATAGAGGACAAAGCATAACATCATGAGCAACTTGGCTTCTTTCACTATCGCACTAGATCAAAGCCTGAGGCCTACACAGCAAAGCTCTTCTGGAGGAACTCGGTCTAAACCAAGTGCTTGACAACAAGGTCAAAGGACATCCCTGCCACGAACGCAGACATCTTGTACCTCCAAGGACTCAAACAAAGAAGGGGAGAAATTTTGATGACTCTACTACTACAAAGAGACAGAAATAGTAAAGCAATGGGCTGAAACGAGTGTCTCTTACAACTATAAATTTTTCTTTTCTCATGTTATTGTATATAAAAGAAAATCTCTTTGTTGTTTAGATAAAGATTTGCTATTATTAATTTAGGGATAGATTGTGAAGTCTAAATCCCTAATGTATAGAAATTGAGTGATTAGCAAACTTTAATCTGAGATAGTTTCAGTATATATCAAGGCTGAGAACTCTCTGCATGGAAAGTAAGTCTACAATGTATATGCAGCAAAGTTGGTAACATTGAGGTCATGAGTAAGGGGATAATAAGGCTTGAGCATTTGAACATCTACAACAAGGAATGGCTAAGCATGGACAGCTTTTGCGTAATAGGTTACTGCAGTAAGGTATGAAGTGGAGAAGGGTTTAGATGAAAACAAAGTTCATAGAGTCCTTTTGCAAAGTGTCAGCGTCCTTTCTTCTTCAGGATCAGAAGTCACGAGAAAGACAAACTGTTTCCAAGAAGGCAAGAAAACGATGTTTCATGCAAAGACGATTTCACCAATAGCTAGTTTCAGGAATTGCCTATAAATACCAATGGGTAATGTCCACAAAACTTGACTTTGTGAATTTCCAACGCTCTGAACTGAACTGTGCAGTAAGACCTACAAGTGAACATTTCTTTGAAGTTGATTGCTTAAGATTTGATGAAGCAATCTGAAAGCAAGCTCGTGCGGCAAGGAAGAATAGTTCAAGTGTTTGACAAGCAAGATCAAGAAGCTGATTCGAGTCCTGTTAGGAGAAAAATAATTCTTGATATTGGTTTGTTGTGTCTTTTATAAACTGTAAAGTGACTGGTTGATTGTGAGGTTAAACAATCACACTTAGTACTATCCTCTTGACACATCACACTAATTAAAAAGGAAATATTGGAGTAAGGGATATAGCCGTATTTTAGCTAAATTGCCTGACCAGTATAAAAATTTGTGTGCATTACTTTACTGCTTTCAGAATATTTAACCCTATTGTTAATGAACTTCAACCTAAGACTAATCTTAAAGAGACCAAAATTACTGTAGTAAGGTTCCGCATTACTGCGGTAACCCCTGAACAGCTTTACTATTAAGTTAACCTTATTAGTTTGAAAGTAATTTATAAAAAAGAGACGATTCACTCCTCTCCCCTCTCCCCTCTCTCTCCCCCCTAACACACACACACATACACTAGTCTCTACTGCAAGCATATTAGCACTTTCATTATCAACTCTACATCCTGCAAAGTCTACATCTAAATACCCTATTAGTGTGAAATCTGATTCCCTTGGATGTCATATACCCAGATCAGGAGTTCCTTTGGGATAACTTAGAATTCTCTTGACTGCAATATAGTCGGACCCTTTGGATACAGATTGATACCTAACACAAACACAAGTAGAATAGAGGATGTCTGGTCTGCTAGTAGTAAGGTATAAAAGTGACCCTATGTTTCCTCAATATAGTGTTTGGTCAATGGGTTTTTCTTTCTCACTTTATCTATCTTTACAGTAGAGCTCATAGGTGTTCTCATATGGCTCGCATTCTCTAAACCAAACTTCTTTACAATATTTCTCAAATATTTAGCTTGGTTTATGAATATAGCACTCTTTTTTTGTTGTAATTGAAGTCCTAGAAAGTATTTCAATCTCCCATTAAACTCATTTGGAATTTTGCTTCATTAGTGTAGCAAACCTTTCACACAGTTGTTCATTTGTACATCTAAAAATAACGTCATCAACATATATCTACACTAAGAGTATGTCTTCTTTGTGTTTCTGAAGAAATGAGGTGGCATCTATATTTCCTCTTTGAAATCCATTATCACGAAGAAAGGTTGAGAGAGTTTCATACCATGCCCTTGAAGCCTGTTTCAGTCCATATAGGGATTTGTCTAACCTCTATACATGATTAGGATGCTCATAATCTTCAAACCTTGGTGGTTTCTCAACATAAATCTTTTCTTGAAGTTTTCCATTGAGAAATACACTTTTCACATCCATCTGAAAGGCTTTGAATCCTTGATGTGTAACATAGGCATGGAACATCCTCATACCTTCAAGTCTTCCAACAGGAACAAACGTCTCATCAAAATCAATCCCTTGCTCCTGTGAATAATCTTTGGCAACCAATCTGGCTTTGTTTCTGATGATCACCCCATTCTCATCTGTTTTGTTTATAAAGACGCACTTGTAGCCTACTACTGGATAGTCCTTTGGTGTTAGGATCAAGTACCATACCTTCTTTCTTTGAAAGTCATTCAACTCCTCTTGCACGACATCAATCCATCACTTAGGGCCTGCTTTATGATCTTTGGTTCCATGTATGAGATGTAGTATGTAGACATGCATTCTCTTGTTGTTGCTCTTCTGGTCTGCACTGGGGATCTTTATCTCCAATAATTACTTCTTGAGTATGACCTTTTATCCATCTCCTTTTTATCTTATGTTTCTTCAATCGAAGTCTCCTCAAGTTACTGCTGGACTGCAGTGGATTCTTGTTCTGTTATAGTTTCTTTCCCTTCCACATCAGGTGTAGACAGCTCATCTTTTACTGCATTGTCTGAATCCTGATCTCCAACCTACTCATCATCTATACAAGAACATTCCTCATCAAAGACATCAACAATATGAGGAGAGCTAACAATTTAATCAAAAGAAACATGTTCTGACTCCTATACTAATCCTGTTCTTTTACTATATACTCTAAAACTTTGTTTGTAGTAGAGTATCCCAGAAAGATTCCTTCATCTGATTTAGGGTCAAACTTTCCTAGGTACTGTTTCTCATTGTTGTGAATATACCATTTGCATCCAAATGCATGAAAGTACTTGACACTAGTTGTCTTTCCTTTCCAAAACTCATAGGGGGTTTTCTTATGCAGCTTATGTATAAGACACCTATTTAGGACATAGCATGCAGTGGTCTTGGCTGCTTCTATTATTGTTTTATTTTTCCTCTAAGCCACACCATTTTGTTTTGGTGTTCTAGGTGCAGAAAATTTATGTGTGATACCATGATCATCACAGTATTTATCCACACTAGATTGGTCAAATTCTGTACCATGATCACTCCTAATAATAATCACATCAATTCTCTTTTTATTTTTGACCTGTCTTAGAAATCTAGTCAACAGACTGTAGGTTTCACCTTCTTGTGAAGGAGTATTACCCAAATATATCTTGAGTAATCATCTATAATTACAAGAGTATATTTCTTCCTACTTATACTTTACACTTCCACTGGTCCAAAAAGATCAATGTGGAGGAGTTCAAGGACTCTAGTGGATTCAGTTGAATTCGTGGGTTTAAAGCTAGTCATCGTCTACTTACCCTCTTGACAGGACTTACATAGTTTGTCCTTTTTGAACTTGATTTGAAGTAGGCCTCTTACCAAGTTATTTGAGAAAGCTTTGTTATGGTCTTAAAGTTTAAGTGATCTAATCTCTTATACCACAACTAGTTCATGTCCTCTGATTCATTTGTATAGAAACAAGTGTTTTATGCGAACTGGGACATATTAATGTCTACATCATAAATGTATACACCAAATCAGTGAGGTATTTCACTTTCTAATCTGATTTGTTGAGCTCATTTTCGGCCATAAGCAAGTCATTTGACTTTTTCTCAATTTCTTCACAAGCCAGATTATAATTTTCTCTAAAAATTCCAATCAACTCAAGGTTTTCTTTATTCTACCTGGTTAGGGCAATAAATTTTTCTAAGGTCTCTTGAAGAGCCTCCTTTAGTTCCTCAATAGAGGTATCAAAGGTAGAAAGATCAAATACATATTGTCTGTCCTCACTTCTGGCCATGAGACAGAGTTGTGTATTTGAGATTGTCTCTTCATCATCTAAATCTGTCTCGCTCCAGGTCTTTGCAGCATTGACCTTGCCCTTTTCTTTTATGCCTGAATTTCCTTTGCTGTAATCTTTCTTCTTTTTCTGTGTAGTAGACTCCTGTTGAGGTCATCTGCATGTGCAGCAACGTGCTTAGGATTGCCATAGTTGTAGCATACTTCCTTCTCAGCTTCTTTTTTCTTGGCTACAGTATTCTTCTTGAAGTTTTTCTTTTTGAATAGCTTCCTAAACTTCTTTCCAATTAGTGCAAGCTCTTCTGAAACAGATTGCTCACTTATTGAGGAAGTTCCAGTGGTATCTTGCTCAGCCATTGATCTCAGAATTTTTTCTTGAGTTTTGAAGGTTAAGGACTTCTTCTTTACCTCATCTATCTGCTTCTTTTGCTCCACTTGAAGATTGTAGGTATGCATCACACCATATAGTTGAGCAAGTGGCATCTTTGCTAGATCCCTGATTCCCTTATTATAGTAGACTCAGCATCCCAGATTTCACCAAGTGATCTCATGAACTTGAGGTTGACTTATTTATTGTCATTTGTCTTCCCCAAAGTCTTTAAATTGTTGATCAAGATGTTGAATCTCTCATAGAAGCTTGTAAGGTTTCATCTTGCCTCATTGTCACCCAATCATACTGTTGCATGAGGACATCCTTCTTGTTCTCTCTGATCTCATTAGTTCCTTCTTTTCTTAGTAGTAGAGCATCCCAAGGCTCTTTAGTTGTGGTTGTAAATCATAATCTCAAATATATCATCATCAAGGACTTTGAAGATCTGGTTTCTTTCCCTTTTGTCTACCAGCACCTAATCCCATTCATCTGTTGTCCATTGAGACTTGGGCTTGTCTATCTCTTTGGAAGCATCAGTAGGGTCTCTCATCTTTTGACCAAAGGGACCATCTATGACTATGTCTTGTATTGTTTTATCTATGGAGTCCAGAAGGGCCAGCATCCTGATCTTCCAGTGGTTGAACTTGTCAAATGAGCAGGCAGGTGATTTACCACTGTTAGGACACTTAAGTAACTTTGGAGGAGCCATATTTTCTTTACAAAATAAATTGTTAGTAACATCTTTGCAAGTAAATCAAAAAGAAAAACAGACCTTTCCCTCTCCAATAATTATTAAAGTATGGAAAGTTAGGCTCTGATACCAATCGTAATTTTCAGAGTTACAATAAATAGCCTAGAGGGAAGGGGGGATAAATAAGCTATTTAAACATTTGTTTGCAACTTAGTGTAGCCTTGTCTTGACTAGTATGCACTAGGTCTACCGCAGACTTACTGAACTAGTCTGTAGTTGAGACTTAAGTTCTTTGAACTTGCCTCTTTGGAGTCCAAGTTATATTCTAGCAGTTTTAAAGTACAAAATGGAAAGCAATAAACGACACAGCTATTTATATTGGTTTAGAGAATCATTGTCAAATGACCAACGAAGGCTTAGTCCAATCTTCCCTGTTTATTCAAACCAAGAGGTGAGTTCACTATCTTTTTATTTCAGGCTTACAAAGAAACCCCTTACAAGTACACAACTTGCTAAGATCAGAACCTAGATCATTGCACAAATCTTGTTAAGACTCTGCTGCAGATGATGTTTTTGATGCAGACTAGTCCTTCCTTGAATCTTCAATCACAGCTCTTGAAAACGATTGTCAATAACTTGAGATGATTTTCTGTTTGCAAATGAACCTCACAATCGTCGTCAATATCCTTGGAGGTGAATGAATCCCCTTTTATAAGGCTCAGGGAATTAGAACCCATGACTGTACTGTTCCGACGTTGATAGTTATTTGTTTGTCCCCTATACTGATCCTTAGTGATGTTGACAGGCTTCCTCACAACAGTCTTCAACATCGTACAGATTTTCAAACTTCAAATCTTTGATATGACCATTTCTCTAATCCTTATCCAATCACTAATCAACTCTGCTGCATCCCTAGTCTGTTGAGCTTTTTTCTTTGTTGCAAGCCAGTTCTACTACACCGAGTCTGCTCCATTATGACTTGACTTTGATCCTGAGAGTTTGATGTTAGATCCTCACAGATTTTTGATCTTTTGCTACCTACATTCATCCTGTTACTTGTCTAGAACTCTTTGTAGTAGTCTACATCCAGGTGATTCACATTGGTCTTTGTAATTGTGATCGTCTACTACCCTGCTGCAAGCTTCCTAGACTGTAACTCACTATCCTAATTCTCAACCTAAGTAACCAACCATGAAGATATCCTACTCTAAAGTTTTGTTCATCAATTTCTATACAACTAGAGGGATTGCACATTCTTAACAATTGTGTTCCCGGAAGTGAACGAAAACTTTAAACTTACTTATGTCTTAATTTATATACCAATTTTTCATGGATTACCTTGTGAAGATCCTCACTGTCACATTAAAATTACATGTTGTGTGTAAATCCATGAGAGTTGATGGAGCTATGGAAGACATTGTTAAATTATATGCTTTTCCATTAAGTGTGGATGGGATAGTCAAAAACTGGCTATATGAACTTCCACCATCTAGTAATACAACTTTGGATGATATGCAAAAAGTATTTCTTGAAAATTATTTCGAGCATCTAGAATTTCTTTATTGACAAAAGACATAAGTAGAATACGACAAATGAATGGAGAAAATTTGAGTGAATATTGGGAAAGATTTAAGAAATTATGTTCAAGCTATCCTCACGATAAAATCACTGAACAACTACTCATATAATATTTTTATGCTGGAATTCTTCCA
>JAOVYX010004354.1:0-10307 GCA_035668315.1 Drosera spatulata
CCTCCACAACCTGCGTTTAGTAGATCGTTTTCAGCCTCTATCTCCCAACCTTTATCAGAACCTTTGAAGGATATACGTCCTTCAGCCCCAGCACCTCCCCCTCCCCCTCCTCCTTGGTCCCAAGGAGCACCTTTACCTCCACCTCCATCTCCACTTCCGTCTCAATCTCGAGCAACAAGTGTGCCGTTACCTCCAACACCACCACCTCCACCACCTTCATCCCATGTAGGTAGTGCTCCACTTCCGCCGTCCCACCCACCAAGCCCAGCCTCTACTACTAGAGTTTCACCCCCTCCTCCTCCTCGCCCTCCCCCACCGCCTCCAACTCCTTCAGGTAAAGGTGTAGCACCACCACCTCCTCCTCCACTTCTGAGAAATAACGGTCCTTCATTTCATGGTGCGCCTCCACCACCACCCATTCTACCAACTCCAATTGGACGAAGCCCTCCACCACCGCCTCCTGTAGCACCAAGACCTCCTGCCGGTGGACCCCCACTTCCTCCTGGAGGTCCTCCCCCAGCACCAAGACCTCCTGGTGGTGGTCCTCCGGCAGCACCGAGACCTCCTGGTGGTACTCCTCCACCTCCTCCTTTTGGTAATGAAACAACCAATGGGCCACCATCCATCGGAGTGGGCCGTGGTCTTGGACGAGCATCAACAGCTGCGACAGCACCTCGTAGAACTCCATTGAAGCCATTACATTGGAGCAAGGTGACAAGGGTCATATCGGGAAGCTTATGGGAGGAACTGCAAAAGCATGGAGCGCCTCCAATGTAATGTATCTTTTGCTTTTTCCCTCAGATCAGTTTTTATTTATCATTCCGACTTTAAATTATCTTTTCGTTTAACTCTTGGTGAGCTAAATGTTGTTTATAGTTTGACTTCCGAATGATTTTGTAACTTAAAGAGTGACTCTTTATTATTTTCATTAGATCAAAATATAGTAGGTAGCCATTACCGCATGTATTAGCATCTAACCTTTAACATGAAGCTGATGACGTGTCTTTTAAATTCAGTACTCCTTCTGAGTTTGATGTATCAGAAATTGAGACGCTTTTCCAAGTCCCAACCAAACAGTCAGCTAGTAGCAAATCTGGACAACAGAAATCTGTTGCGAAGTCTGAGACCATCCATTTGGTATTGAGTTCTTCCCTTTCAGTTCTTTTTAGTAGTTTCTTTTTTGTTTTTTCTTTTGAAAAGAGCATTGTAGTAGTTTCATGACTGTTATAACAATTTCTTGAGGTAGTTTAGGCTGCCAGTTGAAGTCAGAAAATGTTCCGAAGAAACAACATGTGGAAATGCACGGGGAACTTGTTCTGTTTCCAATATTTTATTTCTGACTAGCTGGAGAGTGTAAGAACTAAATTGTTTCAGAAATGTAATGCAATTCCTGCAGAAATTTCCGACATGTGATATCTTTCTTTTGAGAATTCTCTGCTCCATAAGTTTCATTGCTGTGGCATGGATGAGTTGTCATGCTGATAGAATTTGCTCTATGTCAATAATCTCCACATAACATAAACTCTTTGCCAGCCTTTGTCATTTATGTTATTGAGGTCAAACTACAGATAAATTTGTTGTTGAGTTATATTTCCTCGAACTTGGTCAGGTGTTTCCAGTTAAGGCTCTTCCCTATTTTTTGTCAGAATATCAGACTTCTCAGAACTGTTCTGCTTGATTAATGAATGTTCCTATCTGCTGTAGATTGATCTAAGGAGGGCAAATAATACTGAAATCATGCTGACAAAGGTTAAGATGCCGCTCCCTGACATGATGGTATATTATATGTTACTTGTTGTTTTTTCCTTCTTGTTGCACTGTTATCTGGTAGGTTGGGAGCTTCCAACATTTACTTATCACTGTGTTATATTTATTATCTCTCAATACCAGTTCTCTTTCACTCTGAGGTGGTGTTCATAACTTCTTATATTTGTCGTCTGTTGCTCTCTCAGTAATAGTCACTGCCATTGGTACAGTTCCACCATAGGTCCAGTTCCTTCCAGGTGAAGTATAGAGATTCTCGCCATAGGTACTTATAGAGAGTAAATAGCTCCTTCTCTAGATTCGAGAAATGAGAGTCCCAATTGATCTCGTCCCAAGTGGAGAGAGAGGGATAGAAAGGCACCTTTCGCTGGGCCTCCGCTGGTACTTGTGGATTTGAGGGTCGACAAAAGAAGACACCTTTCGCTGCTGAAAGCGTTGCTAGAAAGATTATTGGTTTAGTAAGTATGAAAGAAGCAGAAGTCCAGATAAAAGGTTCGAATCGTGGAAGGAATATCATATTGCGAGCTCTTCGTAAAAGTGGTCTATTTATAAGGACGATAAAGAGTGTAACCCGAAACAAGTTGATCGTTTTTCTTTATGAAGATTGGTGAGGGGTCGAAATGCAAAAATCTCATCTGGTTCACTAGGGTGTAGAATTCACTGTTGAAAAAACCGATGAAATTTGTAGTACCACTAAAGGTTTTGCATTTTGAGTTTTCTTTGATTAAGGCGAATTGATATCATATTATCCTATCTACTAGTACTAGCATAAGATGTGATGAAATCTAAATTGGTTTTGCCATCTCTTGATTTTTCATGTGGTTTGGTAAGACGTTGAACAATTGCATGAAGGGTAAGCAGCCATTTAATTGGCTTCTGTATTTACTCAAGAATTTAACTTTTTGTAGAGAATTTGTGTATTGACTTCCGCCATTTAATATAAATTTTCTGTAGGCTGCGGCACTTGCACTGGATGAATTGATTTTAGATGCTGATCAAGTCGAAAACCTTATAAAATTTTGTCCTACCAAGGAAGAGATGGAGACTCTCAAGGTTTAGTAGTTTACCTTGTAATTTCTGCTGGCTTTATTTGGCTTAGGTTGTTTCATGAAGGAAAGAAAGTTAGTAACTGAAGAAAGTTATTTTGCTTGTGGTCTGCAATGCTTTTTTAAGTTTCCTCCAAATACTTTTTTTGCGTATTCTGATTTTTCCCTTTGATCCAAATAGGGTTACACTGGCGACAAGACGAAATTGGGAAAGTGCGAGCAGGTGTGAAAATTTTCAACTCTTATCAGGATAAGGATCTCGTTATCATTAGATGCAAATTGGGAATTTTAACCATTTTCTTTATATTCCTAGTTAAGAGCTATAAACATTTCTAACTGTGGATTCTTATCAAGTATATGTTCATCATATAGTCGGAGAATGGAAGAAAATGTTATAGATACGGAAGTTACTCCGTCTAGTGATTAACATATAACCAAAAGCTAAATAAAAAAACAATTAACAACTTGATATGGATAAAACTATTTGGAGCGCTCTTATTTAGAAAATTGCTATTGTGTGGAAGTCTGGCATTTGTTGGTTATGAGTTAGAGGAAACTCAGTATCCTTTGTGATCTTTAATCAAATGAAAACCTTATGTTCATTCAATTTTACTTTTCAGTATTTTGTGGAGCTGATGAAAGTCCCTCGGGTGGAATCGAAGTTGCGAGTGTTTTTATTCAAGATTCAGTTCAATACTCAGGTGGCCCTCATCCTTGACAGTTACAGAACTACAAAAAAAAAAAAAAAAAAAAGTTACCTTAACTTTCTCTCTGGCATTCACTTTCTGACTGTCTCACAGCACAATACCATCCACCAGTTGTCTTATTTTTCTCATTGCTTGCAGATCGCAGATTTTAAGCAAAGTTTAAACACCGTAAATTCTGCATATGAGGAGGTATGGTACAGAAAGGGCTGATAGAATTCACCTTATTGTCATGTCTTTTTTCTGATCTCTTCACTTGTATCTTTTTTTGTGTCAACTAGGTTCGCAACTCTATGAAGTTGAAGGCGATCATGCAGTTGATTCTCAACCTGGGGAATACTCTAAATCAAGGCACTGCAAGGGGTGAGGATCTTAATGTAAAAATTTCACGAAGTTGATGTTTCACTCAATTATGATGTTCTGTGGCTTGATAATTCAATGCAATCACTCTGCAAAAATAAGAGGGTAAAACATCGGTGGAGCAGTATAGTGGATGTATGAGAAATGGAAAATATAGTGGTCGTGGCCACTTAGTACATGCGTAGATTGAGGAAACATAACTTTTGAATAAAATCAAGCTTCTATTTTTTTTTAATCCCCCGCTATTTTTTAACCAACAATTGTTTTTTCTGTGCAATGTTATGCGAGGTTATTTCTTTTTCCCTTTATGTTTTTTACTTATCTGCTGATATCAAGATTTTTCTGCTGGTGATGGTTAAAGTTTTTTCCATGGATTTTTAGGTTGATGTGTGTTTTATGTTGGTTAATGTGAACTTGATCTCCTACAGGTTCTGCTGTTGGATTCAAGTTGGACAGTCTTCTAAAGCTCACTGACACTCGTGCTACAAACAACAAGATGACACTAATGCATTATCTTTGCAAGGTACTTTCTATATACTTCTTCCGTCCCGCATATTTGCAACGTTTACTTTGGGCACGAAAATTTAGATTTATCTCCTTTATCTTCCAACTCCAGCTCTCAATCACACAAATTTTTTCTCTCCAATTTCTTTAATTTCTAACCACACAAAATTTTTCAAATAAGGAAACAATGCAAATAATTTGGGACATCCCGAAATGGCAAAACGATGCAAAATATGTGGGACGGATAAAGTACTAATTAACGTTTTGTTATCAACTGGTCATGTGAAAAACGTCGATCATTATGTTGCTTAGAAGAAAGTAATTTGAAATTTTGATTTATTTACATACAAAAAGAATCAGAATCTATAAGCATTTCCCTGAATACAATGTTAGATGTGTTTTTTCTAGGTCTTATTTTTAGGAAGTATCATATGAATTTCTTTGAGGGTCATGGAATATATAGGATAATTGCCATTGTACAGAAATAAAGAGATCCCATAGATGTAGGCATGGAATACAGGGGTGACGTTTAGGCACTATGTAGGATTGGTTTGATGCTATAGTGTAAATTTCATTTGTACGTTCTGTTGCATGATTCGGTTATATTAGGTGACCTTTTTTCTGCGTCCATGTTTTCTGATGAAAGTTCTTTGTTTATTTAGCTATTTCATTTTTAGTTCCTCTGTCAGGAAAGTACAGTGATGGAGTTTATCTACCTTTAGACTACCTCTCAACAAAAGCTATGTTACCAAAGATCGATACAGATCCCTAAATCAAATGTCGAGTTGCTGATTTCTCAAAAAGTTGCAGCTTCTCATCTTAGATATTTTTTACTTGTGAGGATAAGGGTTAATGGATACAGTTCACTGAATCATAAATGAGAGTATATGCTTTCCTTGTCAAGAAGCTACTTCTTCCATTTGTTGGTTTATAAATGGACCTACTTATGTGTGTGACTGATTTTTTTTCAGCATCTGGCCAACAAGTCGCCTGTTCTACTAAATTTCCATGAGGACTTTGTAAGCCTTGAAGCTGCAACAAAGGTTAGGTCCTGGCTTTTGCTTTGATTATTACCAGTCATGATTTATATGAGAGGTCTGTATTTTGATATGATGGTCTCGCTTTTGCAGATACAATTGAAGTCCTTGGCTGAAGAAATGCAGGCCATAACCAAGGGATTGGAAAAAGTCAAGCAAGAACTCAATGCTTCTGAAAATGATGGCCCTGTATCTGAAACTTTCCGTACAGTGCGTAGACGCTTCTATGAGAATCCCTAGTTTACAGATGTCGCCTTAGTTTTTCTTTTGTTTTTTGTAGCAAGTTTACTGTCTCCATATCAATTTCTTTTTATCCACTGAGCCACCAAACCACTTTTTTTTACTTTTTTTACTTTTTTAGTTTCTTTTGGGCACGTGTCTCGTTATGAAAAAGGAACAAATTTGGTTAATGAAATCCTGCTAGAATATATTGTAGGATGTGGTGATGCTGTATGTACCTTGTTACGAACTTATACATATATTTTTCTCATGCAGACCTTGAAAGGGTTCGTTGTTGTGGCTGAGACAGAGGTGTCATCTGTGATGAATCTGTACTCAATAGCCGTACGTGATCTGTTTCCTTATTATGGCCTATGAGTTCCCAAAAGTGTTTCCAACACTTGATTCTTCATGTTCAGGGTCAAAAAGCAGATCTGCTTGCAAATTATTTTGGTGAAGATCCTGCCCGTTGTCCTTTTGAACAAGGTAATTCTATTGCTTCAGCAGATGACTTCTGATATTATGTATCAGTTCCCATGTTTGGATTGTCGGGAGTGGGAGAGTTCAGTGAAATGATTGGGTATGTTTGCTTAGTCCATCTTTTTTGGTTATCGTTTGTTGAACTTGGTATATATCATGTCAATCTTGGATGTATTAGTCTTGCAGCCTGTGTGTCGAACAGGTCACTAATGCACTGGAGCGTTGCTGATCTGTTTTCCCTTTGGACTGAATGCAGTAACTGCAACCCTGTTGAACTTTGTGAGGTCATTTCAAAAAGCTCACAAGGATAACATCAAACAGGCTGAGTTGGAAATGAAGAAAGCCGAAAAAGAGGCAGAACTTGAGAAGTCAAAAGGGACGCCAAAGAAAGGTGCGAGTGCAACATAGTTGAATGTGTCTTTTTGCCCCCTTTTCTCTCTTCCCCTCTCCTTGTAGAGTGGGCGGGTCGTGGTGAGGTCCATGAAAGACCAAACGAGCTGAGGAAGATCAGGCCCTTAGTTGCGAACCCTGGAGATGTTTCCTTGCTCTCACAGCCATGATTCCAAGAGACATGGCCGACAAAAGGAAGCTGAAACTGCTGGTTTTCAGATTGCACCAGTTCTTGGAAAGAGAAGTTCATTGTGCAACACGGTGCTGTTAAGTTCCCATCGATGGTGGTTCAAGTTTTGTACAGTGTGGTATGGTTGGTGATTTGTGCCATGAGGCATGTTGGCGAGGTGACTGAATGGTCACTTTGGGTTTTTGTGTGGTGGCGCCAATCTAACTGGAAAGAGGCTCTTTTGTGAAAGATGAGCGCAATGATCACGGGATGCGAAGCGCCTTATACGATAATTGACAGTGTACAAAGCTGTAACCTTCTAGTTGTGCTATTATTTAGTGTAACCTAATAGTTCATGTCATATCTTACAACCTTAGAGATTCAAATAGGAGGCATAGGGAAGGAAATTTTGTATAGAAAAGATTAGGCTCACCAAATGTGGCATAGAAGGGTAGAGCAACCCATCATTTGTTGCATGTTTTTGTATTGTATATTTGTATTTGATGTAAATTGTATCCTGTAAGAAATTATACAGTTCGCTGATGAGTTCATTTGATCACAAGAAGGAAAAAAATCTTGTTCTCTGGAGTACATATTCATTATCCCGTGTCTTTCTTGTTATGATTGTATATGGGTACGATCAATCTTGCTACGCATCCAACATATCCATTGTTATGCTTGATGCTCGATGTCATCGGTAAGAGTGATCACAAGAATGTGACCATCAGACTGACCAACTCGATGAACACAGTTGATGTTTTCTAGTTAAATTTCTTCCAACCTCGCACCAGCATTGTTGGCAACCATATGTGTAG
This sequence comes from Drosera spatulata, assembly GCA_035668315.1. Lineage (NCBI taxonomy): Eukaryota > Viridiplantae > Streptophyta > Magnoliopsida > Caryophyllales > Droseraceae > Drosera > Drosera spatulata. The sequence continues at coordinate 7,489 of JAOVYX010004354.1, forward strand.
ATTAGACTCTGATGCACGACAGTCAGGCTGGTTTGGTACGAAATATCTATGATGCTCGATTTAACAGTCGGCCTCGGTATGTAGTCGGACTCTCCTAGGACGGCTTCTTGTTGAATGACTTGTAGACTCGTTAAACCAAATCCGATGAAATCGTGCCTAAGAGCGAGCTATTAGTAGCCTAAGCAATCTGGTATTATTCGCAAATAAGGATTTAAATCCTGTTGGACTTGGTATACCCTTATGTTCTATGATCTCATGCCTAGTCTATGATCTTGAATGTCTGACGAAGTGCATCATCGAAACATATCCAGTGTATTGAGGGAAGTTGCGAAACGAGAGAAATGTACACGTAGGAGTAGATAGTTTTCTATATGAAAAATAACGTATGAGTCAGAAGAAAGATCTTGTGTGACCAAACTAAATGGTGAGATTAGGCCAAGCAGGACCATTAGCCAAAGTAAATCATTCTCACCAAGTCTTTAGCATCAAAATTAAGCTTCCGATCTCAAACATAGCACAACCTCCAGATCAATGACAGTCACAGCGAATGCGACGAATTTCATATTTTCACATCAGAAATCCGACAAATCTATCGTTTAATCGGCAATCTCTTCTGAGCACTTAACTCACAAAGGATCCCAAAAGACTTGAGTTCCCAAAGACGATGAGAGATGATGATACACAATGCGTTTGTGAAGCAATGGTTTCTCAACAGAAAACCGGGACAATACTGTTATTCAAGAGAAGGAAATCGGTACCCCTCCTGCATTAGTTAACATAGAATTACAATCATGAACTTTAAACACTTCCAATAATCTAGGAACTGTAGCCAGATTTGATATCATTGCCTCTATCCCAAAGCATAACCCCTCCATATTTATCCCCAGACTGCTGAACAAAAGGCAGCAACTGAGACTTCATCAGGGCCGACGGAACATACCCGTCGCCGGCAGCAGCATGAGACGCCGGCAGCCCAACAAAAAACTTCGTAGCAGGGATCGACGACGTCCATTTCCTCCAGGAGTTCTGGAAATCCCCCGGGTTCCCAGACTTGAACTCGCATTCCTTGTTATTATAGAACTGTATCCATACAAAGTCGATCAGTCCTGTCCTGAGCACGGGATCGTCCCATTGATCCGGGTAAGGACACTGGCGCGGCACTGAAGTAAACCTTTTTGCCATGCTGCTGTCCCATCTCGGTCAGTCTCCCCACCAGATCGGCGTAGTACTGACTCGCTCGATGTCAAGATCAATGCCATCTAGGGAAATATCGCCTAGGGGGCGGTTTCCTGACTGCCCGCCTAGGTAGTTGTCCCATAGATACTGAGCTAGGCCGCGAGCATCATCTGCTGTTGAGAAGCCGTAGTTCCCATCAGCTCCTCCTAGGGAGAGGAACACCTTGATGCCTCTGCTTTGACAAGCACGAATGCCGTTGCTCACACTCTTACAGCCGCCTGAGGTGGATTACAATGGCCAGCCAGGTTCAGCGTGGGCGATTGCCCGTAACCGAAGTTGCAAAGAAAGGATAGGTTGACGTATTTGTATAAAGCCGGAGTTGCAGTGTCGGTTAGCGTCCCATCGCTGTCTTCTTGGCCCCAGTATACTGCGATTCCACCTGCGGCGGATTTCAACGGAAGGTTAGTGCTAGGAGAACAAGGAGAAGGGTTAGTGGAGAGTGGAAACTGGTTGCCATGGTTTGGTTTGTCGATGGAATGAAGAAGACAGTCGACCCTGCATTTATACATGATGAAGTGGTCACGCACGGACTAACATGTGAACAAGAAAAGTTGAGTTCAAAGTTTCGTCCAGAGAATATTCTCACGCACAATAATATAGACATGACGTAAGTCGACACTGCATAATACAACCATCGAGCTGATCTCATCATTTGTGCAAAAAAAAGGTTTTAAGTAATTTGTGCAAAAAAATAAAAAATGAGCAAACTACGATTTGCGCGTCTCCATTCACTGCAATGAACTGTCCTTCACGATAACACATAAAAAAGCAAGAAATAGTAAAAAACATGCACAAAAAAAGCGAAAAAGCAAAAAGCAAGAGGTCGAGAGTTCAAGCAAAAAAAAGCAAGAAACAAAAAAAAAAGAAAAAAAAGGCAAAAGGCAAAAGGCAAAAGGCAAGAAATACTGTAGTACTGTAAAAAGCAAGAAATAGGAGTACTCCGTAAAAAGCAAAAAGCTACTGTCATCAAGATATGGCCATTAAGCTCATGTAGCCTCACTGAAATGATCAGAGGACGATTTAGAACAGGTCAAAGAAATAAATGTTAAGAGTTTGATCAAGGCCATCCTCAACCTAGTGCTTTGGGATCACGCAGATCATCATGCTACTAGCACGAAGTTTTTAAAAAAAATGTACTGCTAGTTACTGGAGTCAAACTGTGTAGGTTACGACCAGATGCAACAGAAGCATTATCAATGGCAAAAATATACAAGGAGCTACCTGTTGCAACCTTCACGTACAGCTAGTGAACAAAGTTCCTGATAACCAGCACACGTCGGAATTTCATCCATGCAGAAACAATTCTTCAGGGAGTATAGCCCCTCGTGCGGAAAGATTCTGCATCATCTCGCAAGAAACATAGAAGACAATACGAACTAGAGAAGTTCCATAAGACAACCGTTTCATTCTGGTCTAAAATGTTGAATCGGATAGCTAGAGGACTTAGTGTCACGCACAAAAGTTCTCGCGCAAGACTAACTCCTTGGCCACCTATACTTTGCTTGCTATTTATAAGGCTTGGTGGGAAGACTCTAGATTTCTCTAGAGTCTTGAAGAGAGTTCTTGTAAACTCTAGAATTCTC
>JAOVYX010004355.1:0-10306 GCA_035668315.1 Drosera spatulata
ATTACCCCTAGCGACGGATTTTGTTCTGTTAGCGACGGATTTAGTCCGTCGCTAAACTCAAGTTTTTTTGTAGTGTTAGCCTTTTTTACGACAGGGATTCCAAGATATTGAACAGGCTATTGTCCAAGACTACACTCCAGTGTATTAGCAATAGCCAAGCTATCCTCATGAGACATACCACCAGAAAATAGGGTAGTTTTTCCTTTGTTCATCCTCAGACAGAAACAACAGCAAAGTGTTCAAGGACCCTCTTGATACTTATAACAGAACGAGCATTGCCTTTAGTGAATGTGATGAAGTCATCAGTAAACGAGAGTTGCACTGACTGCACTCTTTTACACTTAGGATGATAATCGAACTCTGAAGATATGGCCATTAAATGCGTGGCTCTAGAGAGATATTCCATGACTAACTCCTTTAAAGAAATCACATATATTACCATTTACCAGCAAAGAAAAGGAAGAGGAAGTGAGGCACAGCATGATCCAGTGCACAAATCTAGGTAGAAAGCCCAAATGCACCAAAACGTCCTGCAAGAAACTCTCTCTCTCTCTCAACCGGTAAAATTTTCATTAATCACACCCATTCTACAACAGTTCTTTACATCATAACATATCAGTATTACTTTTCGCAAAGCCTCCTAAAAAATATCTAATGCATAGTACTCCTCGCTATTCGTCCAACCAATTCTTGTACTGTCAACTTGTCGTCCTTAAACTACCTTCTGTTTAGTTCACTCCAGATTTCGTACATCATTTCGGCTACTAATCTTCTTCTGTTCTTTGCACTTTTAGTTTGTCCTCTTGTTACTTTCAGCATTCATGGAATCCATTTATGTCATTCGAACTCCTTGCCGTGAACCTGTATCAACTTCCTCACACCATCAAGCACCATTCTCGAAACAATACATTCGAAATACAAGTGATCACAGGTTTCAACTTCATTCTCACATTGCACACTCCACATCATTTTGGATCAATCCCCTTCTGAGAAACCAGGTCATTGTATGAAATCTTCTTCTTAGAATAAGCCACATGATAAACCCACGAGATATGTTTCCACCAAACCACCCTTTGCTCTTTTGTGTCAAGAGTTGTATACAGGTCAGAAACATGAAAATGGCCTTGCTGCATAATCATATCATTTGCATTCTAATTTTCCTCAGCTCATCTCGCACTGATAAAAGGGATTTTCACACCCAAGAGTCACTCTCCTTTTGAACTTCCTATATTTTCTTTCCTTTGAGGTGATAAGCATTAATCCGGCGGATCCAAAGGCGATCTTGCTTGTGGCACACAGCCTAAATATGCTTCATTAATATCACCTTATTCCATAATAAAAGCCTTTTCAGGCCAAGGCCTCCATATTTCTTTGATGTACAGACATTAGTCCATGCTACTAAATTCTTATGCTTATTCATATTGGCTCCAGACCAGGGAAGTCTTCTACATAAAGCTTCAACTCTTTCTATGACAGCTGCAGGCAATGCAAATACTCTTGACGAATACAAATGAATACTTTGAAGAATAATGGTAACTAATTGAAGCCCTCCTACATATGACAACATTCGTGCTTCCCAACTTCTGATTCTCTTAGTCATTTTCTCGATCACAGCGGCATAATGCTTAATTTGTGGCTTCTTGGCAGTGAGGGAGATTCCTAAATATTGGACAGGCAATACTCCCCCAGAACACCCCATTATTTTTACCCTTCTACTCTTCTCCTCATCTTCCATTCCACCCAAAAAAAGAAAATGCTTATCCATATTCATGAATAGACCTGATACACCAGAGAAATGAGAGAGTACCTTCTTGATCAAAGTGAGAGACTCAACATCCGCATGACTAAATACCACTAAAATTTCAGCAAAACTTAGGTGAGTAATACCCACCCTCTTGCACCTCGGATGATGCTTAAACTTCCTTGTTTTACTCATCAACCTCAAGGCCCTTGCCAAATAGTCCATTGCTAGCGCAAAAACATAATGGGAAATGGGATCTCCTTGAGGAATCCCTCTTCTACCGTGAAGATAACCATACACTCCTCCATTAACTATCGCAAAAACGAAGGGCAAGTAAGACATGAAATTAATCTATGAGTGAATTAAGGAGGAACTTCAGCTTGATCAGAAGCTGCTCTATAAAGCTCCAACTCAGTGTATCATAGGCTTTTAGAACATCCAGCTTCAACATGCATCTTGCAGAGATACCCTTTCTTTCATTCCTTACCAACAGCTCTTGACTGATCAAAATGTTTTCAGCAATGTCCTTATCCTGAATAGATGCACTTTGTGCATTAGATACTAACCAAGGCGACACTAATTTCAGTCTTCCCACCATCATTTTCATGATGATTTTGTATAGCTAATCTCCCATAGTGGATGCATGATCTACTTTGCTGCCTGGTGGATAACAGTAGCATTTATCTGCTTCAATAATCTTCCATTCCTAAAATAGTCCAACACAGCTTCTATCATTTCTAGTCCAGCCACACTCCAGCTTTGCTTGACAAAACATGTTGTATATCCATCCATTCCAAGCGCCTTATAATCATGTATATCAAACACAGCCTTCTTTACATCTTTAGGAGAGTAGTCAACATCTAACACACTCTGGAGCTCCAAAGATAATACTCTCCTCTCACCAATAATCTCATCTTCCAGCTCCCCTGTCATTGGCACTTCAGCTCCTAGCACCCTCTTATAGAAACTAACAGCTTCTCTGCTAATGTCCCCAGGTTTGGTGAGCCTCTCATTATCATCATTTAGTAAACTCAACATCAATGCTTTCTTCTTTCTCCCCCTAATGATATTAAAGAAATATCTAGTGATGCATGTTTCAAAAGCGGCTCTTCAGCAGCCGATAATCTTTTAAGCTTCAATGTTGCACGTTTCACTTCCACATGCTTGTCGTATGTGAAGCTCAAATACAAGTCTCTTTGTAAGCTCATAAGTTCTTCCCTCGCAGCTGCTACTCTACTACCAACATCAGAAAAGCCTTGTTGATGCAGCTATCTAAAATCCTGCTTCTGAAGCTTTAACTTTGTCACTACTCGAAACATGGCACAACCTCTGACAAACATACCCCATCTATGTTGAACAATGGACATGAAGTTATGATGTTCTGCCCAGAGGTTCAAGAATCTAAAGGAATACCTGCCCTGTCCCCTACTAGGTGCATAATTGACCACTATAAGACTAGGTCTGACATTCCTGCTTCAGGAATGAAAGTTTCACTAAGCTCAAAGGACTTGAACCAATAAGGATTGGCAATAGCCCTATCAAGGTTTATTCAAAGCCAAGAATCCTCCCCTTGTTGATTATACCACGTATAGAAACATCATGAACTTCTTAAGTCCTCTGAGTATCTGCCAAGTGGTCTATAAAATCATCACAAGGCTCATAATCAATACTCAGGTATCCAACATTCTCATTCACTCTCACAAAGCAACTGAAGCCCCTTAGTACCAACCAAGGTGAGGACACAGTTCTGGACAGATCCACTAACTTCTGCCATAGCTCTCTTCCCCCTTCTTTCTGATTTAGAGCATAAACCGCTAATACAATGCATTTCAAAGAGTCATCTATTGCCTCCACATTACAATGAATAACTTGATCAGTTTTAGCTATCACATCCACCTTAACCTTAGCCTGATTCCACACCACCCAGATTCTGTCATTCATTGCCTCAGAATAATTATTCTCACAGCTCCAATCCCTAAAGCAGGCCTTGAAGTCTTTATTACAGTTACCGAATTCCACCCTAGTCTCCTAACAACTGGAAAAAAATAAACGATATTTATTCACAAAATGTGTTATAGCATTTTGTTTCTCGGGCGTATTAAGCCCTCAAATACTCCATGCTCCAATCATGTGAGATATGGAGAAAATTTCATATCCTTCCCTCTCTCCCCATAGCCCTACACCATAGCATGCTCCTCACTGCTAGCCTGAAATAGAATAAACATATTAGTTGATACAGGCTTCTTCCTTTACACTTGTGCCTTACTTGAAGCACCCATCCCCACGGTCTTCCACTGCTTATCCATGTCCTGATCCAAAGCTATCTTGTCATCAGAACAGTTATAATTAGGCTCAATTGGTGCAACCTACCATGCGTCTTGTTTTTTCTTTACAAATCATTCTTGCTTATAAACAGGTTCCTTTGTACATTGCGTTTCATGATGCCCCCATAATGCACACTTGCATTATTTCCTCGGGTACCATTTGTATTCCACTTTCTAGCATAACCTTTCACCCTCAGGTCCACAAAAATGAAGTTCCTCTATAATGTCCTTTTTCACATCCACATCAACTAACACCCTAGCATATGAAATGCACCCTTTCTCATCTATAAGTTTGTCAGTCCGCACTGGATAACCAATCTTCCGTGCCAGCTTATCCAACGTCTTCTTCCCCCAAAACTCCAGGTCCAACTTGGGTAACCTCACATACACAGGCATCCTATCCATCACCTCTTTATCCCTGGAGAAATGGGAAGACCACTCACGAAGCATAAATGGGTTGCAGTTAAAGAATTATGTCCCATCTAGTACACGCATCCTATCCTCTTCATTTGCAAATCTCAACACAAAGTACCCCATCTCATGTAAGAACACCTCAGGTACCACTCCTTTCCTCCAGTTCCCTTGTACAATGTTCAGCATAGCACCAAACGGCATAGAGTCATCCATCACATAACCAATAAGTGCTTGATGCCAATACATCCTCTCCTCCTGCACATCCTCTATTTTAATCTCCAGCTCTTCCTCTCTTTGACACTCATAAGACAATTGATGCCCAAGCCTAACCCCACGATTTTCAAAAACCCTAGAAATCTTCATCTCCCCTACAACCACTTCAACAAACGAATGCACAGACTGAGATCCTGATCCACAACTACTTTCGTAGCCTCAAGCTTACACTCAAGTGCCTTATCCTCCATCTCAACCACCTTCGCCCAACTTAGTCTTCTCTTGCTCAGCTGCGATGGATTCTGATGTCCATCAACGGAGGAGTCTGATTCACTTCCTCAATGCTCCTCTCTTTGAGATCTCCTCCTCAGTGCCTCTTTCCATCTCTACCGAAGCCCTATTTGCAGCCTTTCTCTTTCTTCTCTTCTTCTTCAACGAAACCTTAGAGCTGGTAGTGGTCGGAGATAACTTCTTTTGTGGCCATCCTCTCACACCCATCAATCCCCTAAGGATAGTACAGTCGAACGAGATCGTCCCAGCCACCAGAATCGCCTTCCCTATCTCGGAATTGCCATCAGCCCCTTGAGATTTCCTACAAGAAACTCCATAAAACTGAATTATATGTCTTTTAAAGGTCAACCTTTAGCATGCAACGAGGAGAGATATGCTTTCTATCATAGTCATGTATAAGCTCTTGATTCAACATCACATTATCAACAATATTCCTCCTCTTAACAAAGGTTGCTTGTGAATCATGCATCAAGAGAGAAAGGACCAACTCTAGCCTCATACAACGCCTTATACAGAATAGAATAGCAAGATATTGGTCATAATCAGAGACCTTGGAAGCATGCTCAGATTTAGGAATGAGATTCACAAGGGTGGTATTAATCTGAGTTAGCATCTTAACCCTTTCAAAAAAAATCTGTAGCAGCTTCGATGATATCAGCTTGAATAACATCCAACACTTTATAAAAAAGCAAGTAGTATAATCATCTAGCCCATGGGCTTTCTAAACATCAATACTAAAGAATGCAGCTTTGATTTCATAAGGAGTAAACGCTTAAAGCATAAGAATAGCATGATCAAAAGAGAGAACCTCACCCTGAGCAATGACTTCAGGATTAAGGACCTCAAAATGACATGAAGAAGAATCAAATAATCTTTGGTAAAATCCTAGAAAGACATTCTGGATATCGACCTTCTCATTAGCTCTGCTGGCATATTCAAGCACAGCATTAGTAGCCCTGCTTCTTTTTCTCCTAGCTTTAATCACAACACAGAAGTTTTTGTTACTCCTATCCATATTAGCAATCCATATGGATTAAGTCTATTGTCTCAAAAAACCTGTAACTAATAGCTTGACATCATCAATAAGCTTCAGCATAAAAGATCTACCAGACTCAGAAAAATTAAGGAATAAGGCATGCTGAGCTGCTTGCAACTGTTCTATGGCTTCTTGCAATCTGGATGACAAATTAGTCCAAGACTGCTTATGTAAGATCAACTCTTTTTTCAGCATGGAGACCTTCTACATAATCCTATACATAGCACAGTCATACACATCTCTAGACCACCAAGTAAGAACTACACAAAAAAAAAAAAAAAAAAAAAAATAAAAAAAAAGACTTAGGATCCTTGACCCACGTGTTCAAGAACCTAAAAGAGTGGCAAGCATGAGAAGCACCAAACTGTAACTGAACTATCATAGGGTTGTGATCAGAGATATCAGCTTGGGGAAAGAAAGCCTCAGCCATATTATATCTCTCCAAAAAAACAGTATTAGTCGTAGCTCTATCTATCTTAACCCTGATCCAAGACTCTTCACCTTGATGATTATACCTAGTAAAGAAACACCCGGCACTTCTTAAATCCGAAAGCCCGACATAATTCATACAGCCAACAAAATCAGAACAGGGGAGGACATCCACACCAACTTAACCAGTTTTCTCCTCATCCGTTAAGAAAATATTAAAATCCCCCATGAGCAGCAAGGGTTCATCAATACTAGCACCAAACTTCAAGATCTCCTGCTATAGCTTAAGCCTTTAGGCTTTAGTATTCCATCCATAGACAAAAGAAAGCACTGAAGATTCAGTGGAGACAAGACTTCTTACCCTACAATGCAAGACTTGATCCATACCACCCAAATAGGATACATCCCATATAAGTTTATTCCAAACATACCAAATACGCCCATTAGAAGCATACTAGTAGTTGTTTAGACATCCTCATCCCCTAAAACAACTCTGAGCAATACGAGTAAACTTATTTCTAACTTATTTTTAATCTATCAACAGCTTTATTGCATTTTGTTTTTAAGGCCTATTAAGGCCTCTGATATTTCAACAGGCAAACATCAAGTAATAGCACCAATATGGTCCATAGCTCCCTATATGACCATATCAGATAAAACATTAAGAGCTTAGAAGCGCCCTGGAGACACAGCCACTAAAGAGCAGATCACTTGACTTTGCTTAGCAGTTATGTTAGAGCTTTTTCATCCCTGTTGAAGATCAGGTTTAGCAACCACAGTGGGAGAAACATGCTCAGGAGCAGACTCAGTAATAGGAGCAATTTGAGGGGTCTCCATGTCCATATTTATCCCTTGATCCACCTCCTTCTTGTCCTTTATAACCCAAACTTGTTTCATCTTAGGCTTAGCCTGCAATGCATCGCTCTATTCCTATTTCTTACAAGTTTGACACATGACAGGTAATCACTCACACGCAACCTTTTGCCTAATACGTTCACCAGAAGGACCAACAAACTAAAACTCATCAATGACATCCTGAGTGACATCAACATCGACTACAATACGTGAAAAAGAGATTCTCTCCTTATCTGCAGTGAGTCGATCAGTACGGATAGGGAAGCCTTCTTTACCAGGTAGCTTGACCAAGACTTTCTTGCTAGCTCCAAAAAACGAGATCAAGGTCCATCAAGTGAATCCAAACAAAGACATGATCAACTACATCTTTTTTGATTTAAAAATTAGGAGTTCACTGCCTCAAAACCAGGGGTTTGCCAATAAAGAAGCAAGAAAGTACCAAGAATGACAGCACATGATTCTAGTATCTTATCTGCAAATCGATATACATAAAACCCTTTCTTATGCAAATGAATATCAGGCTGAGCTACATGATTCCAGCATCTGCTCACAAAACCCTCCATCGTAGAAAATGGAACAGCCTAACCTAACACATATCCAATCAAAGAATTCGTCCAATACTCATGCTCATTCTTCACCTCCTCCAGAGAGATTTGGATTTGTTCCTCCCTTCGATTAACATAGGACAAACGATGCCCACTCTCAGAATTTCGATTAGAAGGGTAAGTAATACGCTAAATCCCATGAACAACATCAGCATATGAAAGATTCCTAACATCACTGGGAGTAAGAATGTTAAATGATTCGGTTTTAGTTTATCGATTTGGTTTTTAACCATCAAAATCGAAATCGAACCGATTATTAATGAGTTCTAAATCCAAAAATGGAATCGTTTAGTAATCGATTTTGATTATTCGATTTTTAATCAATTTCAATTACATGATTTTAAATCGGTTTTCGGTTAAGTGGTTTATGGATTTTTGTTAAAACGGTTTCTAATCGGTAGTTAAACGGTTCTAATCAGTTTTAGTCATTTCTAATCGGTTGAATGGTTTATTGGATAGGTTAATCAGTTAATTGATTAGCTTAATCGGTTAATCGGTTCGATTAATGGTTTATTGATTCGGTTAAACAGTTTATTGGTTTGGTTACTCTTATCGGTTAAATGGTTCAAAATTATCGATTATATTAGTTTCAGTTAGTCAGTTTCGATTTGATAATCGATTTCGATTTTGTTTTAATATCCTTAAGTTGGAGCAACCACCTCATCTTCAACAACATCACACTCATCTTCTACTACATTATATATACTCATCCGCCCAAGTACGCTTCGACTCAACCTCAATCCCCTTCTCTCTAACATCTAACGTCGCCATTGCAGACAAACCCTCACCCCTAGACGAAAAGGAAGGCATCAAACTCTCACCACGATCAACACATCCACATGAACAACTCTCATCCACCATTAGGTCAGGTATTCCTCCAACCCCCATTCCCCCACAATGCGAATCCCCACCAAAGATCATCTCCGTGATGGCAATCGCAGACTGCCTCCTAGGTCGTCCTCGTCCCATCGTCAAAATAACACCTTGGCGAAAAGTCGCTCACCAGAGAGGAAGAGAATCCTCACTCATTCTTTGTTTCCATTACAGATAAATTAGTGACATCCTATTATATCAAATATGATTTGGTCCTTGACGGATATTTTCTTACCTCAACACAATATTCTCGTTTTTTTTTTTTTTTACTTCAATTCTCTTTCTTTTTATATAGATTTGATCTCGTCTTTAATCTCATACAAGATCCACTCTCTGATCAACCTATTATGGCTTCGTCCATACAACCAATACCGAATCGACTTGCCAACTGTCATACCTTCCCTACATCATCGTAACCAGCACCACCACCATAACCACCAGGATAATCTATTGTTTGTGAACTAACTCCCATTCATCTTGCTTCACTTCTTGGCGACAATAGGCCTCGTATTGGGTACCTCTTTTTCATGGCCAAGGTGTACTATTTTGAAGTCAATCCATGAAACATCATCACTATTATCATCTATGTTTACAACATATTGTCCAATATCGCATGCCTGAATTAAATAGAATTTGGTACTGCTTGTTATGGGATATACTTTATTGCTAATGAGGATGTATTGTTTTGTTGAAACAAATCATTGTCTATAGAAATGTTATGAGGTATAGTATGGGGGCGTATCGCTTTGTCAAAATAGTGCTCTATTTGGTGAAGATTTGGATAACTTAACTAAAATAGACAATACTCTATTGCAACTGTCGAACACTATTTTTCCACACAATTGAATGTGTGATTAGATGACACACTATATGATGCCATGATAATTTGGGTGTTGTAAAAGTGATGTTTTTGATGCAACGTTTCCGAACCACGCTATATTATCCACTAACGCAATGTTTGCTTTGGTGGATAACGGTGGGGAGGATGAGCAGTGATAATGGACAACTATGACAACTGCAGAGATAGAGAAGAGTTGGGTTAGGGGAGAAGGTGTTTTTTTTTTTTTTTTCTTCCTGATGATTGTGTTTTCTTTTGTAATGAAGGGCAATAATGAGTTTATAGATTATTTATGATTGACTGATAATTAATTAAATAAGTATTATCAATTGGTTAATAAGTTTAGAAACTGACACCACTTGATAATTCTCTCAAAAAATATAGAAAAATATATGATTAGATAGAGAGAGAAAATAATGATAGGATAATATGGTTTGATATAAAGTAGAGACGTTTGGGCTTTTATATCAAAAAAAACTTGTCTATTTAGAACGTTGCAATGGCATATTCATATTACGTAATGTGTCGCACATTATATTGAATTATTTAACTAAAACATAATATTTTCATTCTTTGTAAGAGAATCGACAAAAAGATCATTTATTTCATTTACAAGATTCTAGAATTCCTCAACAATAATTTTACTCTCTCCATATGGACCTCCTTAATTCAAAAAAGCCAATTGCT
>JAOVYX010004356.1:0-10305 GCA_035668315.1 Drosera spatulata
TTTAAAGAAAATATCTAGGCTTAGGTGTAAATACATCATTTTCAAAGGGTATTCCTAATAATCTAATTACAATAGTTTCATATATTTTCGGAAATACAAAAGTTCTCAATGCAATGTCGACTATATATATATATTTATATTGGAAAAAGTATTTATGCGGCTACCCACGGAATTTCTTATTTATGGTTAGATAATTAGATTCGATAATTAATGATTGAGATTAAAAACTTATTTTGAAAAAAAAATGAACTTTTATTCTCAATTATTTATTTGAAGATCTAACGATCTAACCACACATAATTTTGTGTGGAACTAACCACATAAATTTCAAACCCATATATTTTAACCGTAGCATATTATAATTAAGAAAGTTAGGATATTCTTATGCTAACATAATCGTTACATCGCATCTTGTTGGTTTCAAAACACTCAATTGGATGAAAAGCTAACGTGGTTCAGTTCCCTCAATGCTCTTTCTTCTGTTTTACACTGACGAGGCTAACGTCAACACTAAAACACAACCGATGATACAATTCCAACTACATTCGAGAGAATAAGCTTCTACATATATGAAGCTTAATTTGAGACCGGTTTTTCCGAAAGTTACGCCATGCTCGTCTCTCACATATCTATATCCCAACAATGGGCCTTGCTAAGTTACTTGATATACAATTGGCCCAGTAAAGAACCAACGGTGCAGAAATGCTTCATGGACCTTGGCCCACTGTTATTGGGATAGCGTCACAAAATTTGAAGTCCAACCCACATCGAAAGGCCTATTTTGAACAGACCTATTGGACTCAATCAAATCATTGGACCGATCTGGTTATTGTTCAAAACAATACTTCTTCCGAGGCACTAGTTACAAGGATATTTACTCTTTCAGATCATAGAAGCCTAACATAATGTTCCACAAATTTCCTTCCTATGTTATGAGGTCCGTAATGTTCTTGTGCTCACCTGTGCATATGCTACAAGAATTATGAGTTCCAGTTGTTGAGACCTGAGAGAAACCAATGAAGAAGTCGACCACACAACTTTCCCTTCAAATGTCCAAGTAGTGTATGTTTTTGAGTTTTCAGATCAGATGTCATATGCTTAGAACTTTGCCTGGTCTCATACATCCAAGGTTTAGGATACACAAATCATTTGTATGTCAAGTGAAGTTGGTTCAATTATAGACTGCTCGTCTCCTAACCGTGAGGTCAATGACTTGACACTTCAGGATATCAAAGAATTGCCTTAAAAATTCAGCTTGTTGCGTTGTTTATTATTAATGTATCAACAAATAAGGTACTCCCTATGTCTCAAAACTTTCGTGAAATCAACTATCAAAAATCTGAATTGATTATAGAAAATCCATTGATGTATATCTTGACAATTCCCCTTACACGAAAATCCATAGCGACATGAAATGTGGACAACACTGGGTCATTATATACCAAGTGGTATATAAGGTTCTTATAAATAAATCACATAGATGAAAATAAATGGGGGAGATAGGGATCGAGCTCGTGAGTCGTGACCTTTGATCACGACCTGTCCGATACCATTTCGTGGAAGGAATTCTACCAAAAGTTCGAACTGATATTAGTAGGCCGATTAATATGTTTTAGGATCGAATCACAAACATCAAAAAATAAAGAAGGAGAGACATCAAATTTACGTGAGAAAAACCTTAAGACGAATAAAAACCCACGGCTATCGACGAGATCTACTATCTAGGAAAAAATACATCAAAGAGTTATTGTAATACCTGAAAACATTTTTGATATAAAAAATATAAATACAATACGTATTAAATAAACCCGCGGATAAATATTACGAACGAATAAAGTTAAGGCGTTAAACATATTGTGCGTTAAGGTTAATAATTTTAACCCTGGAAATAGTGGATTATTGAAGGGAATATAATACTTAAATTTTTGGGATATTAAATCAAAACGGATTAATTATCGATTGATCAATATTATAAAATATAGATAAAAGACAGTGTACGAAATGCAAAGCAAAGCTTCCTTGAGAAGCTATTGGAGATATTTTATGCATTGGGACCCACTTGTGTGACTTTCCTTTCTCACTCAGCCACCCCCATCTCCCTGGAAACATATGTTTGGAAATAAATTGTTAGTTATTTGAAAACAAGAAATAAAGCGCCGTAGGAGGTAGCGTTTTATTCCCTGCATGTAAAGAGCCATAAATTGTGCCGTTTAATTTTAGGCAAAGTAAAACGCTACCACATGTAGGGCTTTAGCCTATGTGTCAAAGCCTAAGGGGTGGTAGCACGTTACTTGTAGTCCACATGTATAGTCCACGTGTATGTTTTTATTGTTATTTTATTCTTAGTTTTCTTATATTAAAAGATAATGATGTGCAAAATTTTCATAAGATCGTTCATAATCTGTAATCAGTTGGATAACCCAAATTTTTTTATTGATTGTATCGAAGAAAAGAAATAAACGTACGTAATCAGGATATATTTTTATTTATGCAGAATATTTAATTGGACGTCATTGAATGAAATAAGAGAAAAGAAGTAACTGATTGATTTATGACATTGACCTTATATTTAAACGTTATTTTTGTTATGCTGTTTCATTTTAGTGTTTATATATGTAATTTAAAATTATTAACAATTCTTATCGTAATTTTAAAATGTAATCGTTTCAAGTAATTAAAAAAAAATCGGAGACACGTTCTTATTAATGAATAGCTTCAATTTTGAAAGGTTGAATCCTTTTATAAGTATGATAATATTTGTACCTAAACGTTTATGAGAAAGGAACACTTTCAAACGATATGAGCTCTCGATTTCTTTATATTTTTAATATTTCATGTCATTGGTAACATGGTAGAACTCTGTTTTTTACGGATCTTGTGTCATGTGATCTCGAAATAAAAAACTACATGATAAAGGATCACTAGACGTGACGCATAACTGACGGACACGACCTTCTTCTTTTCAGTGTAAATGAATCAATCTTGCTTGAATCATATTGGAGTAGTATAGCGTGGACCTCCATAATAGAATATACGTCAACATTCATTGATGAACTAGAAGCATTCTGGTTTTGGTCTATCTTTAGTGATAATGGTATGACATCGGATTCGACATCTTCATCGTCAAAGTCTTCATTCGCGTAATAATTCAACACCTGCTGGAGAAGAAATGAGCAGATGTCATCGTCGTAGTGGGTTGGTTGAAATCCTCCAACCCCTATGTTTGTTTGGCTTGTCTATACCGAGTCCCCAAGCCTTGTTTTTTGTTTCTGCCTTGCTCTTTCCTTTCATCGTCGACAACACAAATTTGAACAATTTTTGTTTCTCGGTGACATAAGTGAAGCGACAAGAATCATGTTTTTTAGTTGTCGACCTGCACGTAAATCATTCCATTAGAGTTTTGATTGGCGTAGAGTATTTCCATTTTGTTGTTCTATGGAAGGAGTGATCCATACCACGTATCTCCTCTTTTAAATTCTCATAAATACGTGGCCAATCCTTCCATCCATCGAATCTCCCTGTTCGATGGGTCGGAGAACCAACTACCTCCACAATGTAACATGATATCGATCTTGTACATCGTCATAGCAGATTGTACTGCTATGATAGTTGAAAGAGTGGTAGAATATTGTATTGAAGAAAGGGTGAGATGGAATGGAATGGAACCGCGTGTGATTTCGCGAAATTTGTAGAGAAAATTGTAGAAGAAATTTTGTTGAATGGATCAAACTCTCATTGCAAAGAAGGGTTTGGGACATCATCCTTAGCTATATGACAATACATATGGAGTTGTTTTTTCATTGGGTGTTGGGACAAAACAAATCGAGTGTGCTCTTGTCTTGCAAAGCAGGGGTTGGGACATCATCGTCGGCTATAGGGTTTTTGTTTATTTTTTCACATATTGAGTGTGGTCTTGTCATCCTTAATTATCAGGACAAAAAAATTGAGTTGTCTATTCAATAGGTAACTTTTGTCTTTTATACCGCGCAAATAGTTAGTGATGTTGGGCTCGAGTTGGATCACGTTGGGTTGTCTTCTTTGTCCTCTCAGAGTGGTTGACAAGACAACACTTAACCATGTGTTCTCATTCTCATATAAATGTTATCAAGGTGATTTCATTTACTCTTTAAGAACATAGACTAAACATATCTAAATATATGATTATGCTTTCATTCAATCAGCCCATTGTATTTGAATCGGAGTTGTTGTTTTGACTGGTTTTTTTAGAAATTCTAAGATACTCTTTAATCCTTCGTCTGAAGTCTTTGTTGTACCATTTTTTTTCCTCTTCATCTTTGTACCAATTCCAAAAAGGCGGCAATGGCAACACAGGGGATTACAGAAGATTCTATACAAAGATAAAGTGATAATCGCCTACAAAATCGATAGAGATGATGTGTTCTTCACAACGTTTCGGCAAAGCATGGTGCAACGGGAGAAATTTTATATATCCTGGAGCAACACAGTATACGACTAAGACGACATTATAATAGTCTGCGATCAACCAACCATGTTCGAAGGATACATCCACTTGTTTTTTCAAAGGATAAATCTTGCTAATTTAGAGCATCTCTGGTTTTTTCAAACTCGTGTTGGTCGAAGAATATTTTCGTGTAAACCTCACGATATGTTAAGAGATTGATTGTCATAGCACTTCCCACTTCCGACCATGCACTCTACCCTCCATCTAAGCCCAGTGAGACAACGATGCTACGGATCCATAATTCCCGTCACCTTTGACGTTTATTATTTTAGTGTTGTACAGTTCGATAAATGACAACAATAGAGAGATAAATTGTTCGATGATATAATAACTTTTTTCGCTTTTGTCTGTTCATCAAACCTACAAAAGGTGAGGTTTGGTCAGAGGAGGTGACGAATCTAAGTATTGTCTATGATGGATTGCATTATAATTAAGGCAGGATCGTATTAAGAAGATAAAAAAGTGCCACCTTGAAATGGATCATCTATTTCCATCCCTTGACCATGTTGGAAATCAAAACCACAGTATTCTATTACATCAAGTCTTTTTTATAGTTTCACGAGATATACATTTAATTACACTAAGTTAATTGAGTATGAAAATAACATTGGTTTACCTGGTATTGGTTCACTAGTTGAAGGAAATATCTCTATTCCCGCGTCTTGCATAGAATATGTCATTCATGGATATACTGTAATAATTTATGAAAAGGACACAAACACAAAAATAGGAAAGACATCAGTAACAAAATTTTTAATTTATTAAAGATAATGTTGTTAATAACTTACCGTGGTATGGATCATTTGTTCTTGGAACGCTTAATTGGGCTGAAAGTTGTGATCGTGACCACCCATCCTGATTATATATTCAAAATTTCCATTAACAAATAAAAATATTAGGTTGAGTGTCCAACCCGAGAAGCTGGAGCGATGCTGTCATAGACACGTTAAATTAATCCCCACTAAAAATATTAATGTAGACAAAATGAGCAGTGGTCGATCCCACAGAAAGATATAATGTACTAAATTTCATTATTTAAATATTAAGTAAGTATATAGTTTTAGTTATTTAAAATATACGTAAAGTACGTATATTATGAACACGCGAATAAATATAACGAATAAGTAATGTTATAACGTTAAAGATGTTGCACGTTAAGGTTAACCATTTTAATCCCAGAAAATTTGGATTATTAAATGGGATACCATATTGGTATTTTGGGATTATTAAATCGATACAGATTAATTATCGGAAGATCAATATTACAAAACTGGATAAATAACAGTCTGAGGAAGATTTAAAGAGGGACGAATTGCTCCCTGACAATACATATGTCAGTATTTGTTTTTCCCCGCACTTAATTCGTTTTTATCATTATACAACTTGCAGTCCTTGTTTTTCATTAACTTTTACCTAAGTCTAATCCTTTCTAGCGAGATTCACCATTTTTTCGAGAATCGATTTAATTTCTCGTTTTGACACCTTAGCCTGATCACTTGTTTGAGGATGATATGTAGTGGAGATGCTATGATTGATATGATATTTCTTTAACACAGCTTCGACTACTCGATTGCAAAAATGGGTACCCCTATCACTAATAAATCTACTAAAAATTTGATTTTTAATAAATCCGACCACCACCTTATCATCATTCGTCTTTGTTGCTACAGCCTTCACCCATTTTGAGACATAATCAACTGCTAACAACATGTAAAAATTACCAAATGAGTTAGAAAAGGGCCTCATAAAATGTATAAACAAGAAAAATTTAACACACGTGTATAGATTTTAATGGCATTTGATCCCTCTTTGGAATATTCCTTATCTTTTGGAATCTATCACGCCTTTGCACAAAATCATAGGCATCCTTATTCAAAGGAACCTAGAAAAATCCACATTCTAAGATTTTGTATGCCGTTCGTCTTACTCCAAAATGGCCATCAACTTCATAGGCATGACAATGCTTTAAAATTGATGGAATTTCATTATCAGGCACATATCGTCTAATCATACCATCTGAGCAGAATTTACGGAAATATGGATCTTCTCAGACATAATATTTGTTATCACTCTTTATTTTATATTTATGGTGTCAAGAAATGTCCGTAGACAATTTCTTGGTCACCAAATGATTCAGTAAACCATTATCCCAAGGATGAAAACCACAAATTGAGTATAAATACTCATTTGGGAATATTTTTGAAATCGATAAAATATCTTTGTCATTTACTATGCGGCTCAAATGATCTGTCACATAATTTTAAGCGTCTTTCTTATCTCTGATCTCAACATCAAACTCTTGTAAAAGGAGAACCCAACGCAGAAGCCTCGATTTTGACTACTTTTTCTTGAGTAAGTATTTCAATGTTGATCTGAAAAAACAATCACTTTTGTGCCCAATAAATATGATCTAATTTTTTTTAAAAAAAAATGATTACATAAAACTCTTTTTCAGTTGTTGTATAATTACATTGGGTCTCATCAAGCATCCTTGACGCGTA
This sequence comes from Drosera spatulata, assembly GCA_035668315.1. NCBI lineage: Eukaryota > Viridiplantae > Streptophyta > Magnoliopsida > Caryophyllales > Droseraceae > Drosera > Drosera spatulata. Next base: position 6,985 of record JAOVYX010004356.1, read on the forward strand.
ATGATTACGTTAGGGACTTCATTAACTCTTTAACCCAAAACGACGCTTACAGATAAGTCTTATCACTTGCATCACACATTATCTCCAATGGATAATTCCAATTCGGTGGCTGAATTATGGGCATAGAAATTAATTTCTCCTCAATTTCTCAAAATCTTCTTTGCACTCTTCCTCAAAATCAAATATAGCTTTCTTTTTCAATAATTCACAGAGTGGTTGTGAAATTTTCGAAAAGTCTTTTATAAATCTTCTGTAGAAACCAGCATGTCCTAAAAATACGCTTATTTCACGCACACATGTGGGATAGGACATGGATTTAATTACTTCAACTTTAGCCTTGTCAACCTCCAATCCTTTCAGTGAGACAAGATGTCCCAGAACAATTCTCTCTTCCACCATAACATTGCATTTTTCATATTTAAAGATCAAATTGGTTTCAACACATCTTTTAAGAACCAGCTCCAAATTCTTGGGATATGTTTCAAATGAATCACCATATATGGTAAAATCATCCATAATACCTCAATAATATGGGCTATATAACCAGAAAGAATTGATATCATACACCTTTGAAACGTTGCAGGAGCATTATATAGCCCAATGGGCATACGCCTATATGCAAAGGTGCCAAACGGACATGTGAATGTCGTTTTGTCTTGAGCTTCAAGTGCTATGACAATTTGATTATAACCAGAATATCCATCCAGAAAGCAATCATGTGATCTATCAGCTACCCTTTCGACATTCGATCCATGAAAACTAATAGGAAATGATCTTTTCGTTTGGCTAAATTTAATTTGCGATATTCAACATACATGTCATCCATTTTGGATTCTAGTGTCAACCATTTCACTATTATCCTTTTTCGCAATAGTTAAGCCTGTTTTCTTTTCTACAACATGGATAGGACTGACCCACCGAGAGTCAGTAATTGGATAGATGAGACCAGCATCAAGAAGTTTTAAAATTTTATTCTTGACAACTTCCATCATTGAAGGGTTTAAGCGTCGTTGTGGCTCCCTTGATGGTTGGAACCGTCCTCCAGTAAAATGTGATGCATACACATAGAGGGACTAACTCCTTTGATATCAGATGATTGTCCATCGAATTATAGTTTTATACTTTTTTAGTATACTGATTAAAGCTTCTTCTTGCTCGACAAATAATTTGCCCGAAATAATTATTGGAAGATTTTCTCCATCACCCAAATAAGCATACTTCAAATGAGTTGATCATTGCTTCAATTCCAATTTTGGTGGAGTTTGAACAGATGGAAGAATTTTCTCATGAGTAATAGACAGTTCAATCATACTCACATTCTTCTTATTCAATTTTTGGTCAATTATAGACAAATCATCATCAAATAATTCATCATAATTCAGATTGTTATTATCCATATCCATTTTCAATATGGCTTCCATGAATTCTTTTTCATTTAATTCAAAAAGCTCCTCTTCTAGTGTTCTCTCCATCAAATTCCACAGATAAGGTTCCATCATTTATATCGATTTTTGTTTTTTTTTTTTTCCTTACAAATGGTCTACCTAGTAGTATAGGGGCATGACTTGTTTGATTAATATTACCATTATCAGTTTTGAGAACATAAAAATCAGTTGGGAAGATTAGATCATTTACCTTCACTAGAACATCTTCCAACACACCTACAGGATATGCTACAGACCTATCAGTCAGTTGTATGACAACTTTTGTTGGTTGTAGAGGTCCTAAATTAAGGGATTTATAAATTGATAGAGGCATAACGTTTCTAGATACACCCAAATCAATCATACATCCAGTAATTTCAACATTATCTATGGTGCATGGTATAGTAAATATTCCAGGATCTTTTTGCTTAGGATGCAATTTCTTTTGCAAAGCTTCAAAATGTTTTCTCCCGCCATTACTCTTTCATAACCCTTAAGCTTCCTCTTATTGGTGCAAAGTTCCCCTAAAAATTTGACATATCTAGAAACTTGCTTAATAACTTCCAATAAGGGAATATTCACCTCCATCTTCTTAAAAAGTCCAGAAATATCCTTTTCTGCTTCAACTTTCCTATTTTTAGCTAAACGGTTGGGAAATGGAGCAGAGGTGACAGGTTTGATGATTGGATCAATTTCTGGAATTTTCTGAGTTTGATCTTCATTTGGATCCATATCAGGAATTATTTCCAACTCCTTTTCAATTTCCTTAGACTTGGGCTCAGATTCCTTCAATTCCTTACCAGTCCTTAACATTACAACATTGGCGTTCTTTTTAGGATTGAGCGGTTGGGAAGGAAGTTTGTTCTCTAAACTAGGCTTCAGTTGGCTCATGTCAAAGACAAGTTGAGCAACAATACTCTCAATATTACTCATCTTAGATTTGGTCTGTAAATATTCAACCATTATTTGCTTCTGAGCCTGTGTCGGAGTGTTGAAGGTCTCCAAGGGATGACCCTTGATTATTTTGGAAAGATTGTTGTTGATTTTGATAGAAACCAGGAGAGGGATTATTTTGAGCTCTAAGTGGATTTAAGATTGAAACATTGATTGGTCATCAGGACACTCGTTTGATCATTGTTTCTTGATCATCTCGTTTGATCTTTGTTTCTTGATCATCGGTAGATTAGTTGGTTATTTCTTGATAGTCCAACAGATCGTTCATCAGATAGTTAGATCTCTATTGTTAAAATCTTGATTAGGTGATTGTTCGTTTATCATCTCTTTGCTTCACTATAAAAAATCAATTTGATTAGCAACGGTCAGTTCCGTCGTAATTTTCGCCACAAATAAAGCTTTGCGACGGGATGAGGTTATTGCTAATAGGCTAGTCGCAAATGGAGTTAGCGACCGATATAGAGATTTTCGTCACAAATTTATGATAGCGTGGTCGCAATTTAGCGGCTAAACTTAAGACAGTCGTCACTCCTGGAAATAAATTTAGCGACGAAATTAATTGGTTTGTCGCAAATTAGCGATGGAAAAACCAGAAACCGTCGCTAAGTCTTATCTGAACTCTGAACTTTACGACGGCATTTATCGCTAATTTGCGATAAATTGTGCAATGTCCGTTGCTAAACATATTTTTTGGGGATTTTTTTTTTTTGAAAATCGAGCTTGCCCGCTGTATACGTATAATCAAACACCTAAAATGTATATTTTGGGTTACAAACCAACATCAAATACAAAGAAACATCCAACATCGATGTTTAAATCGCAATTAGACAAGTGATACAACACTATTGTCCAAATAACTAAAACATCCAACAAAAGGACCAAACATCAAAGCCTATTATGCAGTGGTCTGTCCGGCCGCGTATGGGGGGGGGGGGGGGGGGGG
>JAOVYX010004357.1:0-10305 GCA_035668315.1 Drosera spatulata
ATCTTGTATGAGAATCAAGCTGGATCGAGCTATGGTTAATTTTAAATGGTTTGAGGTTTATGGTGAGTCTGAAGCTGTGTCCAAGTCTCTCAGATCGTAATCCCATCTTGGTGAATGTTCTGCCTGATAGAAAATTTTGACAAAGGATCTTTCAAATTCTTCAATAGGTGGGTCAAGATCCCTTCCTTTGTTTCATCTGTAAAGAAGACTTGGGATGTTTCAGTTCAAGGACATGCTATGTATCGAGTAGTGACTAAGTTGAGAAAGGTAAAGAAGATGCATGCTGATCACTTGTCTGAAAATATTGCCTTATATAATTTCTGAAACTCAAAATGCATTTGTTAAGGGGAGATATATATCTGATAACATCATGCTAGTTTAGGAACTCCTCTTTGGTTATGAAAGGAGTAATGTTTCCCCCCTTTGTATGGTCAAGATTGACTTACAGAAAGCATATGATTCTCTTAACTGGTCTTTCATTGATGAATTGTTAGAGGAATTTTAGTTTCCTGTTGCCTTTCATGGTTGTTTGATTCAATGCATTACTTCCCTTGATTTTCTCTTTTTATCAATGGTAGTATCTATGGTTTCTTCCAAGGAAAGAGAGGGGTTAGGCAATGTGACCCTGTGTCTCCTTAAGTCTTTGATTTGGGCATTGAATATTTAGCTCGGAACTTCATTCAGATGTGTAGACAAGATGGCTTCAGATTCCACCCTCGATGTACGAAGGAGAAAATAGTGTAGTTGAGTTTCGCTGATGATCTGATGGTGATGTGTAAAGCTAATTCCCAAAGCTTCTTTTTGATTAAACAGCAATTAAGCTCCTCCTTTTTTGTTGTTTCTGACTTGATGGATAATCAAGTTAAGAGCTCAATTATGATAGCTAGTCTAATGCTATTTAAGAGGAGCTAGTAGCTTTGATGGGTTTTAAGCTTGGCTCCTTATCTGTTAGGTATCTAGCTATACCAATTTCTGCTCGAAGACTACATGTTAATGGGTATAATGGCCTTGTTGATAGGGTGACACAAAGGATTCAGTCATGGGAGGCCAAGTTACTATCCTATGCTGGAAGGATTAAGTTAATCAAGTCTATGATGCTAGGGATTCAAACTTTTTGGCTCCAGCACCTTCTTATTCCTAATACAGTCATTGATATGATTGAGAGCCATTGTCAAAATTACTTGTGGACAGGTAAGGCTAGGGGAGGCTTGCGAGCTCTGGTGTCCTGGACTGATCTGTGTGTCTCAATAAAGGCAGGAGGGCTTGGGTTATTTCAGCTAAAAAGCTAGAAGAAGGCACTTTTATACAAGTATATCTGGCTATACAATGTAAGGAAGATAGGCTATGGGTTTGTTGGGTAAATGGTGAATACTTGAAGAGTCAAACTCTGGAATTTGCTGCAGGTAAGGTCACCGATTCTTGGGTATGGAAGAGTTTAATAAAAGTGAAATCATCAGTCTATCCTTTAGTCATGCCGGGTATGCTAAGCTACAGTGCGAAGGATGTCTATAACAAGCTTATTCCAGCTGGATTTCATGTTAAATGGTGGAGATTTGTATGGCATGCTGATATCTTTCACAGATTTGGGCTTTATAGTATGGCTGATGACTGGAGATAGACTTCGCACCAGAAATTGGATGTATCGTATTCTTTGTGTGGTATTTGCCCTAAGACGAGGGATCATTTGTATTTTTGCTGTGCTTATGTGCAGGACATGTTGACGGTGATTGATAGCAAGCTTGGTATCAAGTTTAAGCCTAGGCCATGGGTTCAATGGCTTGTTTGGTTTCTGTTGGTTTCAAGGTGTAAAACATTGAAGATGAAGATGCTTCGAAATATTCATGCTGCCTTGATCTGTTATATCTAATAGGAATGCTGTTTGAGAACACACCAACATTAGTCACGACCTCCTGAGACTGTAGCTCGTATTGTTCTGGACTTGACTCCTTTATAGTATTGCTTATTATAATATTGCTATGATACAATTGTTTTTGTAGTCTTCTTGAGACCTTGTATTTGAGCTTCAAACTGAAAGTTGGGTGTGTCCGATTCCAAAAAAAAATTCATTTTTAATTGTGTTTATAAATAAATCATTTTATTCCGATTGTGTCAATTAAAAAATTTAAATAAAATATAACAACATATTTTATTCTGACTTTTATTTTTATAAAATATTACTCATATTTTATTTCATCTCAAAATCATTCCATCGTATCCCATGTGACCATAGAGTATAAAGACCGACCAAGGGCTATATTGGTCCAAGTCAGAAACCGTGCGACGGAAGCAGAACGAAAAAGTCCCCCATTTATTACATCACCAATGGCACGCACTCCATACTATAACAAGAACCCTAGATAGATCATCATCACGCTCACCACGACAGTAAACAAACTGCCCCGCTCAAATGGAGTTCGATTCGCAGGGAGACGACGACGACGATTCTAGGGTTTTCAGCGTCCGAATCGTGTCGATTGATTATTACATGGCGGCTCCGATTCCGGATGTGGATATCTCGTATAGTGCCTTTCAAGGTATATTGAGTATGTTGCTGGTTTGTTGTTTGTGATTTTGTCGGTGTTGGGATTTGAGTTTTGGTGGATGTCTGAATTCTAGGGTTTGGATAGGGTTTTAAGTTGGCCGTGGTGAGGATTGGGTGCGAGAGAAATGCTGGCGACAGTTGATTTTGTGTTGTCGTTTGAAAACTAGTTCCTTTGACTGTTGATTTTGGATTGGTATGAGAAATTTTTTGTAGCCCCATGAGAAAATGAATGGTCGAGGGGGATTGTTTCCTGGAGACCATAGGGAATTGACGGACCGTGGCGTTTCCTTGGAAGCAATATGTGAGTGTTTTATGACATTCAGATGCATTGAAGTGTTTGCTGTTTGTTTTAACTGAGTTTTCTAGAATAGTGTCTTTGCGTTTACCCTAGGAGGCACTAAGCCACCTTGTCACATCTCCCTCAAACTTTTTTCTCTTAACAATAGTTCTTCAATTTGTCCTATCATCTGTTTCTTGCAACATGTTTATTTAGCTGGTATTTGTTAGGAATAGAAATTTGTTTGCATGACAGTCAACTGATAGACAACTATCTGGACATTTGCCCATGCCTTGCTTCGCTGTTTAGGTGCTAGAAAATGATCCATGATCAGACTTCAGTAGCCGCTTTTAGCAATTTGATAATATCGGTTTGGGTTTGGGGCCTTTCCATTTCTTGTGGAACAACAGAGATAATGCAGCTGATAGTGCTTGTTTTTCAGCTGATCAACTTTGATGTTGTTATTGTCGAGTTATTGTGATATCGACTCTTGGTGTTATGCCTTCCCACCAGTTTTGGTACGAATTCAGCTGATTACTCTTTTATCTGTTATCCTTGTTGCAGGAGAGAAAGTGAAGGAGGTCCCTGTTATTAGAGTATTTGGATCTACACCTGCTGGCCAGAAAGCTTGTGTGCACATTCATAGAGTATGATTTGTTTTGGCTTGCAAATCGTTATATCATTGGGAGTCTACTTGGTGTTTTGTTATCATATGGTTATTTAGTATTTGATATGTTTTGGTGCCCATGTTTTTCTTTTTTTTTTTTTGTCAATGTTTTCCATATTTTTTCAGGCTTTGCCATATTTATACATACTGTGTTCAGATATTCCACATCAATCGAATGTTGATGGTATGGAAATGCTTGAAATTTGCATCTTTCCTTAAGAATTTTATGCTTCGTAGTATGAGTTCAGTAATTTGGGGACTGAATCAAACAATGTCCTGAATCGGATCTTGTTGGTGTTCTGCATGATATTGCACAGTGGTTATTTTTGAAGAGCAGAATATTTTCGGCATGGTGCTAAGTACTAATGTAACATGTTAACTCCTATGAAGGTGATTCAACGAACAATGCATTACTGCTTTCCCTCGAAAAAGCCTTGAAGGTATTATTGGCACCTACATGGCTGTGTGAATGGTTTAACTTTCTTTTTCTCTTTGGCGCTCTAGAAATATCTTGGTGGACATGATATGCTGTTGATGCTAACCCCGATCTGTAACAGCTCAAGGGAAATGCTGGTTCAAAAAGGCAACATGTGCATGACTGCAGTGTTGTTCGTGCGAGGAAGTTATATGGTTATCATGCATCAGAGGAGCTATTTATGAAGATATATCTGTATCCTTGCCTTGACAGGAGCTGATTGTGCACCTTAGGTTCACTGAAAGTCAGTTTGTATACTTGTTGCATAATTGAGTTTTGGTTTCATTTCTCCAGGTCCTCCATTCCCCTTATGAAACTAGCCTTAAATTATGGCCAGGTGAAATGAATCCTTCTCCTGATAGTTCCAACTGAAAGATCCTTCTTTTTACTGTGAAGTCTTCCATTAATGTTTCTTTCTCGAGCTTCGCCGTGGATACCTTGACATAAGTCAAAGCTACAATCCACATGATGTGGCGCATGCTGCCAGCCTTTTGCTGGTACGTTTATATAGGTGTTTTTCTTTCCTATCTTTTCTGAAACTTCCATTGGGTTCCTTCGAGTGACTTTGCTGGTGTAGAATGCAGTTGATAAAGGCAATAACTCAGTACCTATTGATTATCATCCTGCTTATGTTATTTTATTACCTGTTTGCAAGCTAGATTCTGAAGAGAGAACTTTAAGTACAAAACTGCAAATAAAGCTAAGATCTTGAATCTGAATAAGATACGTTGGAATTATCAAATGTCCTTGTAGTGCACACGTAGAAATAAGGCGTTGATGCTGTGGAGTTTGTTACAGTTTCTAGAGCACATGGATTTGATGGGCCAATTCTAGATGCTTCTTGAAACTCTTCAATTGTTCGAATATCATTACAAGACTGATGTTTGACGGCTTAGTTTGTTTTCTTTGTTTGCTTTTCTGTAAGGGGAAAAAAAACTATTTGTTTTCCAACCTGCTTTAGTTCTCATCCAGGGACTGAAAGGAGGACAAGATCGTGCCCATAGTTTTAGTTTGAATTGCTTCTTGGTCAGACAGAAGGTGCCTGTGTTATACAGGAGTCAGATAGTCGAAATGTCCATAATTGACTTGTTTGAAGAACTAACCTATATGTGATGTGTTGCATCATCCTGTTGCAGGTTGATAGGAAACTTTCTTTTGGGCTTCATCCCATGAATATGACATGTCTTTTTGCAGGGTGGTGCAGTTTTAGAGAACAGCTTGCAGCCCCATGAATCACACATTCCATTCCTCCTTCAATTTCTAGTAATCTATCTAACTTTTATTCTCTAAATATTTAGTCTTTTTGCAACTTGATCGAATAATCCTTGTTGCTGTTTGGTTACATTTTAACACGATCCTGACTGGTGTTAATTTTCCTGTGTGCAACCTGATACTTGTACCATTCTACTCTAGATACACTGGCTAAAAATTGAATGCTCTTTATTAAAAGTGTTTGTTTTGTGCACCAAACTTTAAGATCATTTTTGGCACAAGGTAGCCTGATAACTAAGATCATTTAAGATCATTTTTGGCACAAGATCATTTAAGATCCTGATCTGTTAACATGTGGGTTGTTTAAATAAATGAGTACATTTAATGTTGAGATGATTTAGAAAACTGGCGATTGGGATGCCGAATGTTGTTCCAATGTTTATGTGGACTGTATTCGAATCAGGTTGTCATAAACGCAGAAAGTTTTCAGGACAGTGTGTGGATACACGGTCAGCCTTGTTTTTTTCCTCACAAGTGTAAAGGATCGTTAGTAATATTGTTATTGTCTGTATTATGTGTGTATGCATGTTTTTGTGTACCGTTGTTGTTGGGGAGAGGGACTATGACAGTGAAAGAGGGATGGCGCATCTGTTGCTCGTTTCTCTGGCTGGGGGCATGTTCTTGATTAAGTGATCACTGCATTGCAAATGTGCAGCTGTGGCGATGCTATTTAGATCATCTGTCTGTTTGTGGCTAGCCTTGCTGCTTTTAAAAGCTTTAACCAAATATGGACAAAACCAACTGTTTTTGTGCCATTTCATGTATTCATGTAGTTCAATGAATTGGAGTCTCCAAATGTAGCATAGCACAACACCAGAGGAGTATTCTTCAATAGAATATGCTCGGAAGAGTCACGTCAGTAAACTTTAGCATCATGTATTCTTGTAAACACAAGATTCACAGAATCCCAACGACATATTTTCAAGATATTGACCTTATTGTTTACACTCTCATTGATATCTTTTTAATATCATAATGGTGGAAATTATTGAAATTCTAGAACAAGTTCAACCTCAAAGTTGAATTTAGTATGATTATTAGAATATTGATTCGTGCGTTGCAGGGGATGAATAAAGATTATATAAACAAATAGTATTAAACTTAACTATAGATTAATGTATATGGAACATGATAGTCTATATATATAATCTATTAGATGTTATTGTTTTATTACATTAAAAAAATTATTTCATATATAAAAATGTTGGGATTTCTTATAACTATTTTTTTGTGAAAGATTTTGCATATATAATTGTTATTTATTTTTTATTTGATCCAAATATTGTATGTTAAATTTGAGATATTATTTTTTAATTATAGATATGATTGTTCAGATTTTTTTAATTTTAATCAAATAGTTAGGTTAAATGTAATATCGTTAACATTTAATCTTGATCATTTAATTCATAATCAAGGGTCATAAATTCATTGGATAAGATTCTCTTAATTCAAATGTCAATAATATCCTGTTATATTTTTTGCCATCCAAATGGTTTGTCGTGATTTGCAGCGTTTAAAAATGACGGGGTAATACGATATAATATTAGATTACATTAGATTAGATTAGACTAGATTGGATTAGATTCTTTGAATATTTATTTAATATGAAACTATTAGAAAATAAATCTTGCAAAACTTTCTTAAATTTTGGTTTTTTTAGTTTTATAAATTTTTATTTAATATTAAAGTATCAAAATTATTTTGTAAAAGATTTTTTTAATTTTTGATTCTTTTATAAATACTTATTTTATTTAAAATCGATAGCGTCCGCGGAACGCCATGACATATCGTCGAAACACTTTGGATAATAGCATATATTAAAATACTGACCGGTGCACTGCACGAAATGAATAAAGATTATATAAATAAATAATATTAAACTTATATAGATTCATGTATATTGAACGTGATGGTTTTTTTATTAATAAAATCTATCAAAAATTATTATTTTATTATACTAAAAAACAATTATATATATATAAATGTTAAGTGTATATGTATATATTTTTTTTGATTTTTTAATAAATATTTATTTAACTTAAAATTGATGGTGTCCTGCGGACGTTATGACATACCGTCAGAAGACTTTGATTAATAATATATATATATTAGATATTAGATTAGATTAGATATTATATTAGATTTGTAGAATTTGACGTCAATAAAGTCTCAATCATGATTTTTTATACAAGATGATTTAGAATGTTGTATTATTATTCAAAAAAAAAAAAATGATGTCATATTATTCGTGTAATAGATCACATTTCCCTCCTTGGAGTATTTGCATTCGATTCTGTAAAATAAAGATTTGGTAAAAAGAAAAAATAAAATGATGATGTGATAATAAATTATAAAGATGTGATAAAAAGTTAAAAAATTTCTTATTTGTCTGGTACAGTCTTTTGTAGTGTATACTACTCCTTTCTTCCCATTAAAGTTATAATATTTTGATTTTTGTTAGTATTATTCAATATGTATTTTAAAAAATTTTATTTAAAATGATTATACAAAAATGTTTTGCAAAACGTTGTAGATTAAAATCCATGATGTAAATTATCATTATTGTTTAATTAAATTTTTTGAAGACATAATTATCATTGCGTAACATATCAAAGTTGATTTCGATAATGCTTACAATAAAACTATTGCAACCTTCGTATGACGGGGGAGTTTTACTCATGATCAATAACTAAACAAACATCACCAGGTCAAATGGGCCTGATTAGCCCATTCAACGCCGAAAGCTTTTCCCCGATTCGGCCCAGCAAGATCCACACATGATATAGTCCATATCTCTCTCAAAATCTAAACCCCTTCAGTTCTTTCTCAATTTGTTCTAAACACCTTCTGTCCCACCCACAACGTTTTGCACACAACACAATCCAAGTATATACGTTCAAAATTTGAAAGTTGTAGTTTTCACTCACCATCATGCACTCCTTAGTCCTTACTTTTTTTTTTCCAAAATTTCACCGCTAAATAAGATCAAAATAATAGTTTATAATAAAATAATTTTTTAGACTTATTCATTCCGTCCCATCTAAATTATGATGGATTAATTTTTAAAATTTTCAAGATTAATATTTAACTCATATTATAAAACGAATAAATAATTTATTTTTGAATTTCATTATAGAACAAATAGGCAAATAAGATGGACTCTCTCTCCTAACGCCAAAATTTCGTGATTTAAAAACTCCGGACCCTTTAAATTTGAAAAAATCAAAAAGCAAACCAAAACCCACACATCGAGCTGCGCTATAAACTCACGGAGAGAATTGCAGAGAACCCAGGACACAAACCCAAACCCAAATCTCTCCCTTTCTCTTCTCTCATCTTCTCATCACATTCAAGTTTCGCGGCAACGCTTTTGCCATCTCCAATCTCCATTGTTTCCCCCCTTTCTCTCTCTAAACACTTTCTCTCTCTAAACCTCTCCATCTTCATTTTCGCGCTTCATCTGCATCCTTAACGCTGCTGGTGTTGCTGTTCAATTGTTGAATCGAGTGGGGGTTTTGAATCGGAGAAGAATCGATCTAGGGTTTTGGAGTCACGGATTGTTGTGAGGTTTGTGTTGTTCTTTTTGGCGATGCTTTGTTGATTTGATTGTGATTATGATGATGATGTTGTTTGAATGTGGTTTTCGATTTTCGATTTCGATTTTGATTACTATTGTTATTTGAAAATCTGAAGAATGTTAGAAGTTTGTGTTGATTTTGGCGTCCGTGTTAGTGATTTGATTTTGTTTGAATTTGGTTTTTTGGATTTTGAGTGAAAATCGGGGGATTTTGGGAGGTGTGTGGAGTGAATAAGTTGGGGTTTTGTGGTTCGATGATTGTGGTTTTGCTATCCAGTTTGACACTTTTGATTTCTCGACTCGGATTCTGTGATTTTGGTCCAGAGAGTTCGTGCTACTCTTTTTACATATAATTTCTATTTGTTTGAATGTGGTTTTAATTTTTTTGAATATTTGGGGGATTTGAGATTTGTTTGGAGTCGAAATTGGGGTGTTGTGAGTCTATGATTGTTGAATTGTTTTCCAGTTTGAAAATTTTGATTTCTCAGATTTGGATTATGTGATTCGGCTCGGAGACTTCATGCCATTTTATTTACCTTTTTAATTTTTTTTTTATTTTTGTGGGAAATTTGAAGATAATGGTTCAAATTTGGTATTCTGTGGGAGTGAAAGGATTTGTGTTCTTCTTTTTCTTTGGGAATTTGTGTTTGCTAATAGAATTATGATGGGGTTTTGGTGTGTTGGTTGAATTTGTAGATAAGGGCAGATATTATATGGGGCCGGCGAAGAAGTCGAAAACTGCGAGTAAGCGCTATGCAGCTGTGAACGATATCTCTATGAAGAACAGTTCAGCGAGGTCTAACAAATCGAAGCAAAAGGTTAGATTTTCCCAGGATTGTGGATAAGATGGTGTTTATTGGTTTGTATACTGGCTGACTGAACCTAAACTGCTGCTGGTTAGGTTTTATTGTACTTTATTTTTGAATTTCTTTGTTAGATTTTTATCTTCCTCTTGAGTTGAAGGTAATGGTCCATTGCGAGCATTATTGTCCTAGGTCAGGGTTTGGAGAGCTCTTGTTTGCGCACATAATCTGGGGGATAAACTTTTTACTCCATGTCATGTGTTATATTGTTGTTGGATCATTGACTATTTTGGATATCCAAGATTACTTTAGCATCTGGCAACTGTAACTGGAACTCTACATTTTCCAGAACCAGTAACTCTTCATTAATGCACCAAAACTCCTGATACAAGGCTTCCTTCTACAGAATCAACTACTTAACCTGCCTAACATCAACTAAATACAGAGCTCAACAATATACACTCAGAAACAAAACAAAAGACAAACCTAATGAACTGGTTATCTCAGTATTCTTCCAGCAACGACCTGCTCTTGATGAACCTTATTACAAAAGGCTCTCGAGTTAACTGGAACTCTACATTGGTGGCTGCATATAATGAACGTTTTTGTATCTGATTGTCCTAATTTGGTAAGACATTAGGTTGCGCTTTGTTGAACTTCAGCAGAGAAATTTTGTATGAACATCGTGATTC
>JAOVYX010004358.1:0-10305 GCA_035668315.1 Drosera spatulata
GCTGCAAGGAGTTGGAGCCATCATTGGATTGTTTGGATCAACAATCTGCTCGTCTACTTCCTCGATCCATCTGTCTACACGTGCTACGTCGATTTCTATTTGGTTAGGTAAGTTAGTGTTTGACATCTGACAAAACACAACTTAACAATAAATATGAGTCTCTCTCACTCTCTCACACACATGTAAGAAACATAATGAGAATAGATAGTATAAAAATCGCACATAGAAGCATGTAATTTAGATCAATGCCACATTTCAATATATAAATGGCTAAGGATGAAATTTGATGATTAAATTTGCACTTAGGAATCATGTCTTGAAACGTTGTTCATTAAGCATTGATATGTTCTTAGTTTTTTTTAAAGGTTGAAAAATAAAGAGTCAACACAAACAACTAAGACGAGATTGCATAAAACATAAAGAGTTATACATCTCTAAGAATAAAATAAAATACAACTGACTCAAACAAAAATGAAATGTCTGGAATGTTGATAAAAACCATCCTCCCCTAAGATAGACTAAAGTGCAGTCTAAATAAAAATACAGACTCATGAATGTAGACTGACTAGCAAAGAAAAAGCACATAGGAGGAGGCGGTGGTGGAAATCTGCTGTCGAAGAACTCAAAAATACGGCGTTGGAAATCCTCTTGGCTTTGTTGCATCGAAGTCAACGGAGTCTGCATAGATATAACATCAGCTTGCAAACTAGTCACCTCTCGCTACAAAGAATGATATGTAGTGCTCCAGTCCACAGGAGGCGTAATGAACTGCTCATGATGTGTAGCACGCGGAGACTGACGAGAATGATGTGAATGCTGTGATCGATCCTGCTGAGGCTCACCCATGGCTGAGTCACCCTCAGAGTCCTGATAATCATTGTCATCCTTCACTGCATCAACCTCTGCAATAGCTAGTGAAAAACCCCAGTTCCTCCGATCGGATAATCAAAAAGAAGCAAGTGGCAATGGAAGGCACTGAGACTCTTCACCAGCTCTAGCTGTCAGATAATAGACACCATGATCTTCCAATATCATCCCAATCTTCATCAGACTGTCGATACCAAAGGGTCCTCTGGTAGGCTCAGAAAGTGCTGCAACAAATGCCATATCAAAGCCGAAGTGTGCAGCTAGGGGGGTGAGCAAGCGACCAATAAGTATTGGAACTCTAACACTGTCTGCTGCTACTGCCTTGATCTTCTCCACCAACAAGTATCTGGTACTAAGGCATGGATATTGCTGGGGAGACACTAATTTGTGCAAAAGCACTAAGAGTAGACCCAGCTCCTTCTGGGGAACAGCTCCTTGGCTACTCTTGGTAGCGAGCAATGTGTAGCAAGGAACCAGTGAAGAGTACGCAGAACGGGGTTCGTGAGAGCGGAACTCTTGCTGTTGTAGGGGTTGTATCCCCCAGTCAAAGTTAGTTCCAGCCAAAATGCATGAAGATGATGCTCATATCTCTTCTCGTACTCCCGGTAGCCTCCCAGACGTATACGATAAATCCTACAGTGCTATGTCAAGTTCAGCTGTCTCATCTCGTTCCCCAGCCAGAACGAGACATACTCTTCAATAGGATCATCAGCCATAGCTTGGCCAATAGTACTCGTCCAGGTGCTCAAGATATCTCAGACAAGTGACGGATATGTAGGCCATCTCGTCAGGAAAAGTATGGTCCCAACCAAGCTGTACAACAACATGCTGAATCTCAATCCGTAGGCCCAGTGTGTTTAAATCACCAGAATGTAGAAATCTGTCTATCGGATAGCCCTGCGGGAAATCACGTGATGTCGGTTCGCATACTCATCCGGAATTATAATTTCATCGTGAGGGTATGGAACTAAGATTTGCTCTACCAGATCGAAACGACGGGTGCTTGGAACGAGGCATTTCCTTGTGAAAGTCCAGTATAACCCCTAAACCAATTCACATGAACGTGTCAAATTCAGGATGAAACTCAACAATCCATCTATGAATTCATAATCTACACAATGAGTAGATCAATTTAGATTATATAATTGTTGAATTTGGAATTGCAATTGAGAATTCATACTTAGGTTTTCACAATTGAAAACCCTTAATTTTGCGCAAATCGGGATGTGTCGAGGCACGTGATCATAATCAATGGGTTCCCCTCGTCGATACGAACGCATGGATTATTTGTTTGCACGAATTGATTGAGGATTTGAGAAAATGAGATGTGAAGAATTGGAAATGTTGCAGCCGTGTTGAGCAAAGGAATGAAAAACTGAGCTGCAGCCTGTATGTAACGCACCTTATCTTCGTCGCGGCCGCGACACTATGTAGTCGCCCCCGCGACGCATTGTTTCCATGCCTGAACCTTTTTTTTTTTCCTTAAGTTTTCCTTCAAAACTAACCTAAATGTCTTTCACTCATCCTTTTCTTCGTTCAAAGTATTTTCATATGTATCACAACGAATCTCGTCTAGTTTCGAGATTTGGAGCTTCTTCATATTCACACAGTCTCTGTATTTAAAATTCAGCTCTTTAAGTGCCCACCATGCCTTGTGTTCGATTTCCACTGGCAGGTGGCATGCTTTTCCGTATATCATTCTGTACGGAGACATTCCCATTGGAATCTTATATGTAGTTCGATACGCCCAAAAAGCGTCATTCAGCGTGTCACTCCAATCCTTCCTCTTCGGATTGACTATCTTCTCCAGAATTCTTTTGATTTCACGATTGGACACTTTAACTTGTCCGCTCGTTTGTGGATGATAGGCTGTGGAGATCCTATGATTGACATGATATTTCTTGAATAGGTTGTACAATACTTTAATGCAAAAGTGGGTTCCCTGGTCACTTATCACGACTCTAGGTACGCCAAATCTATTAAAAATAAAATTTCTAACAAACTCGACCACCACTTTGGCGTTGTCAATTCGTGTGGGTATGGCCTCTACCCATTTCGAGACGTAATCGACTACTAGCAATATATATGAATGACCAATTGAGTTTGGAAATAGTCCCATGAAGTCTATATCCCACACATCCAAAATCTCACAAGACATAACATATTTTTGAGGCATTTCATCTTTTTTTCGATATATTGCCAATCGTTTGGCATTCTTCACAGCTCTTTATATATCCGAAAACATCTTTGTTTAACTATGGCCAGTAAAATCCACAAGATAAAATCTTGTGAGCTGTTCGTCTCACTCCAAAGTGATCTCCACAATCATAGGAGTGACAGTGCTTCAGCATTGACCGGATCTCGTGATCAAGAATGCATCTTCTTATAACACCATCAGCATAGAATTTAAGCAGAATTGGATCCTCCCACGTGTAATACTTTGCATCGCTCTTGATCTTCTCTTTTTGATGCCTTGGAAGATCACTCGGCAATTTTCTGATCACCAGAAAATTTACAAGGTCAGCATACCAAGGTATATAACCGTGAAGACTATATAAATGCTCGTTAGGAAATAATTCTGGTATTTTTAATGTCTTATCCTGATTCACGATTCTGGATAAGTGATCGGCGACGTGATTTTCTGCACTATTCTTATCTCTGATTTCAATATCAAACTCCGAAAGGAGAAGAATCCATCTCAATAATCGCGGTTTTGATTCCTTCTCTTTCAGAAGACATTTTAGTGCAGCATGGTCAGAGAACAATTACTTTAGTCCCAAATAAATATGAACGGAATTTTTCAAGGGCGAAATTAATTGAGTAAAGCACTCTTTTAGTTGTCGTGTAATTGACTTGAGTTTCATCAAGGGTTTTTGATGCGTAATAACTTACATGTGGAACCTTATCGACTTTCTATCCAAGAACCGCATCTATGGCTCGATCACTCGCATCACACATGATTTCAAATGGTAATTCCAATCCGGAGGTTGAATGATAGGAGTTGAAATTAATTTATCTTTAAGTATTTCAAAGGCTCCTTTACATTCCTCAGTAAATGTAAATTCAGTATCTTTCTTCAACAGTTTGTTCAAAGGGTCTGCGATCTTGAAAAAATCTTTTATAAATCGTCTGTAGAAACCTGCGTGTCCAAGGAATGCACGTATTTCTCAAACGCTTGAGGGATATGGTAGAGATTTGATAACTTCGACTTTTGCTTTGTCTACTTCTAATCCCGTCGCGGAGACAACACGCCCAACACTAAACCTCTTTCCACCATAAAATGGCATTTTTCATAGTTTAGAATGAGGTTTATTTCTACACATCGTTTAAGAACTTTTTCAAGATTTTTCAGGCAATGGTCAAAAGAATTTCCATAGACCGAAAAATCGTCCATGAAGACCTCTATTATATCTGATATGTAATCAGAAAATATTGACATCACACACCTCTGGAACATTGCAGGTGCATTGCATAAGGCAAAGGTCATAGGCCTGTAAGCATAGGTTCCAAAGGGGCAAGTAAACGTGGTTTTCTCTAGGTCTTCAGGGGCTATCACAATTTCGTCATACCCTGAATATCCGTCCAGGAAATAGTAATGAGAACGGCCTGCTAGCCTTTCTACCATTTTATCCATGAAAGGTAACAGAAAATGATCCTTTCTCGTGGCGGCATTTAATTTCCTATAATCAATACACACTCTCCAGCCACTTTGCACTCTTGTTGCAATTGTTTCCCCGTTGTCCTTCTCAATTACTGTTAATCAAGACTTCTTTGGCACAACATGTATAGGACTTATCCATCGACTGTCCGTGATTGGATAAATTACTCTAGCATCGAGCAATTTCAAGATTTCATTTTTGACCACCTCCATCAGAGGAGGATTCAATCTCCTTTGAGGTTCTTTGGGTGCCTTGGAGTTGTCCTCTAGCAAAATTCTATGCATCCAAGTAGCAGGATTGATTCCTTTAATGTCGACAAGGGTCCATCCAATTGTCGTTTTGTGCCTTTTTAGTACACCCACCAGAGCGTTTTATTGCTCATCTGTTAGTTGACTTGAGAAAATAATCAGTAACTTCTTATCGTCACCCTGATAAGCATATTTCAACTGAGCTGGCAACGGTTTTAGCTATAATGTTGGTGGTGTCTCAATTGATGGCTTGATCTTTTCATGATCTTGTGGCAATTCAAGCATTTTGACATGTTCTTGCCCTATTGATTGATCTTCTAGGAAAGACAAGTCGTGATCATAACTGCTTTCATCAAATTCTTGTTCAGTCTTGATTTTCTTGATGGTTTCCATAAAGGTCAACTCATCTGCATCGAATAATTCTTCTTCAATGAACATGGAGGTGCTAATCGAACACACAACGAATACTTGGTCGCTTGGATGTGTCATTGCATCATAAATATTGAACGTGATTATCTCTCCATCAAATTCCATAGACATCATTCCAGTGTTAACATCTATTTTAGTGTTAGCTGTCCGTAAGAATGGTCTCCCTAATAAAATAGGTGCATGGGTTGAATGGTTTTGACCATCTTCAGTCTTTATGATATAAAAGTCTGCTGGAAAGACAAGGTAATTTACTTTCACAAGGACATCTTCTACCACTCCAACAGGAGGTGTGACGGACCTATCAGCGAGCTGAATTACAACCGAGTTGGTCGTAAAGGTCCTAAATTCAAGGATTGGAAAATTGATAAGGGCATCACATTGTTGGACGCTCCAAAATCAATCATGTAGCCTGTAATTTGCACACTTTCTATTGTGCATGGTATGGTAAATATTCCAGGGTCCTTTTGTTTTTGCGGTAGTCTCTTCTGTAAAACAACTGAAACATTCTCACTTACCATGACTCGTTCATGACCCCGTAATTTCCTCTTATTTGTGCAAAGTTCCTTTAAAAATTTAGCATATCTGAAAACTTGTTTGATTGCTTCCAATAGAGGAATGTTTACTTCTATTTTTTTTAAAATCTCAAATATGTCCTTTTCTGCTGATGTCTTTTTATCCTTAGCCAATCGGTTAGGAAAAGGAGGAGTTGAAATAGTCATTGATTCATTTGGAGCCACAGACTTCGACTTTTCTTCTTGTTGTTTAGGGGTTTGAAGAATTTCAGTAACCCACTCCTCGTTTTCTTTATGAACTTCCAGTTCATCTTCAATCTCACGAGGGTTTTCTTCATTTGGTTTTAGTTCTTTCCCGCTTCTCAGCGTCACAGCATTCGCAGATTCTCTTGGGTTTATAGGCTGAGAAGGGAGTTTGTTGTTCATCTAGGCCTTCAACTGGCTCATATCAGAAGGTAATTGGCTCATTTAACTTTGGATGCTTTGAATGCCAGTCTTTGTCTCCTTAGCATCCTCTGTCAGACCACATCACCTTGATAACTTTTTCCAACTGTTTCTCAACTTCAGTTCGAAATATCCTGAATTTACCAAGTGATTCGGATTTATCTTTAATGAGAAAAAGATAACCATATCGGGAATAGTCATCAATAAAAGTAATAAAATAATTACCCTTACATGAGGTGGTTGCAAACGGACCACAAATGTCTGTATGGATCAACTCCAACACATCGGAACTACGGGTTGCCGTTTTATTTCTTTTCTTGGTCATTTTGCCTCTACAACAGTCAACACATATCTTTAGGTCACCGTAGTCAAGGATAGGAAGGATGTCAGACTTTATCAACCTTTCCACTCTTTCCCTAGAGATGTGGCCAAGTCTTTTATGCCACAACATGAAAGATCGATCCTTAAGTAGAGGTCTTTTTGATGCTGAATTGCATACAGTATAGCATGCATAGATATCAGTGGGAGACAAACACACTATATATAAACCACGAGATAAAGTGCAATGGCCTATCACATTCGAATTAAAAGAAATATAGACCATAGAGTTCTTTATTCCAAATGAATAACCAGAATTATCCAACAACGAAACTGAAATCAAATTTTGCCTAAAGGAAGGAATGTAAAGTGTGTTCCTTAACATCAATCTAAAACCAAAATCTAGAATTAACCAGACATCTCCCACAAACTCTACTTTAGTATCTTGATTATTGCCGACGGTAAGCTTTGATTCATCTTGATTTGTCTTCCTTTGGTTTG
Source organism: Drosera spatulata (assembly GCA_035668315.1). Lineage (NCBI taxonomy): Eukaryota > Viridiplantae > Streptophyta > Magnoliopsida > Caryophyllales > Droseraceae > Drosera > Drosera spatulata. Next base: position 6,979 of record JAOVYX010004358.1, read on the forward strand.
TGAACCCCTGTATGGTAAAAGCAACATGATTAGTTACACCGCTATCGAGCCCCCAAGAACAAGATGTGGCCTCAGATAGATTAGATTCACAAACTAAAGCCAAAGAATCAATACCTTGATGTCCTCGCTTGGCCAACCAAGTTTTATACTTAGGATAATCCTTTTTTATATGTCTGGGCTTCTTACAAAAGAAGCAAAAATCATAACCTTGTCATGATTTTTAGAGCTGCAACCTTAAAAGCATGATTCTTGGGTTTGTTACCTTTATGAGACTTACGATTAGCGGAACACATTGCAACAACCCCTTTCTCCTTTTTCAGCTTTTCTTCTTCAGCAACAGCTCTATAAATTAGATCATTGATACTTCAAGCTTCATCCTGAGAGTTATAGTTGGCCTTGATGATGCTGAATGAAGACGAAAGCGTGTTCAAAACAAAATGCACAATGCAAGGATCAGGGAGCTCAACTTTAAGAGCTGTCGGCTTTATCTGGTAGTTAACCATCCGAATGATATAATCCCTCACACCAGAAACACCATTATATTTCATCTCGAACAGACCCTGAAGAAGAGTCCCTATCTCAGCATTCGAAGAGATGCGGTATCTAGCGCTGACAGCCTCCAATAAATCCTTAGCAATAGTACCAGCATCGTTTGGCAGATCACTCTTGAGATGATCTTGGATCGTCCTCCTCATTGACAACAAACAAATCCTATTGCTCTTTGTCTATGCAGCATGAATGGATTTTTGCTCATCATTGCTTTCAGGTGTAAGATCAGCAGTTTATCCATTTTTAGAGCTTGATGAAAGTCTGCCATTTTCATAGAAAACAGGAAATCTTCCTTCCACTTCTTAAAATTAGAGCCGGTGAGAACTTCAATCGTAACCATGTTGTTATTGATTGAGAATGAGACGACTGAAAAGAACGACAATATAACCAACATAATGTGAGTAACATGTGCAATAAAATTACACATATAGGAATCCACAACGCATCATCAAACAACCACCTTTGGATAGAATATTTGACATGCAATAGTAAAATTCCATACATAGTAGCGAGTCTGAGAAATATACTAACCATTGAGAATCCACAACCTTTAGACATATAGACCCTATTTGGTTAGTCAATTCCCAACCAAATGCTAACTATGTAGTCCCTTATTTTTAATACGCAACCACTACCTTTGGGTTAATGATCATGAATTAAAATTCCAGACATCCCATCCTTATAAGAAATAGTAACAAAATTCAATCATGAAGATCCCTTTGGGGATTACAACTTAATTAAATAGTGTCACTATCTTAGGGAGAAAATCAATATTACCCACATAAATCCTTATAGTGTGGTCCAAATAACGGGGTATAGTTACTAATAAAACCACAACAAAAAATTGGTTTTTGTCATTCAAAAAAAATTTTTAATTTTTTTTAATACTTGAATTACTGCATGGGTAATAGGGTAAACGACGTCAGTAGAAAAGGGGAAAAAAAACTATTTATGGTATATCCATCCACAAAGGTTATGCAAATCTTTTGTTGCAACTTTATTGAATATGATAAACACCAAAAATTCAATCTATCTAACTAACACGAAGATCGAATTTTGTATATCATTAAAAATAGGTCCAATATCATAAGACAATTCAATTTAATCGTTTATCAAGAACAATCTATATGATTCTAGATTCAATCTATGGTTTGCTCTGATACCACATGTAGGAGAACTGAATCAAGATCTTTTATCATAGTTGAATTTAGAACGAAATCAAAGATTGTAAACGGTATGTGTTACCTCGATTGGTTGAATCCATGATAACAACAGCGGAATTAAATCTGTAAACTATCACGATTAACACACGTTAGCAGGCCCCACTTCCCTAATTCCCTGTCGGCTGGTTTCGATGAGACTCCGTATATAACACGGTTAGGGTTAGGGAAGGTGACCTAGTTGTATTCATAGTATAGCGAATAATGGACCCTCTCATCATGGGCCAATAAATAACTACCCAACCCACACTAACCAGCCCATATTAGACCAACTAAGAGCTCAATGTCTCAATAGATTAGACCAACAAAATTAGCCCAACACAACAATAAATAAAACCCACATGATTTATTATCCTAATAAATCCAACATCTCTATTAGCATCGGCCCTTGGGTTGAAATCTTGAGAACTTGGGACAGAAATTTCAATTAATCTCCTTACTTCATCCGGAGTTTTGTTCATTAAGGCGCCACCACTTGAAGCGTTTATTCGGTGGCGTACTTCGGGTAACAACCCTTCATAGAAATGCACAATTAGGAGGTTTTCTGCTATTGAATGGCGCGGACTTACACATAAGCGTGTGAAACGCTCCTAATATTCGTGAAGGTTCTCCCCCCACCTTCTGTCTAATCCAAAAGATTCTTTCCAGAGATTCGTTGTTCGACTTAAGGAGAAATATTTATCGAGAAAAGAATTCTGCATTTCTGCCCAAGTGTTAATTAATAATGACGGTTGCTCATACAGCCAGTCTTTTGCATATCCTTGTAAGGTGAAAGGAAATGCGAACAGTTTTATCACGTCGACCGTTAAACCTTCAGGTTTGGTCGACTTGCAAATTACATGTAACTCCTTCAAGGGTCTATGCGGGTCTTCACCAGGTAGACCATTAAATACAAGGAGTTTGTTCAGAAGGCCTGAATTTAGTTTGAATGGTACGTTCAGATTTGACAAATTTATGCAAAGAGGCTCTTCCTCTATTATGGGAGCAGGTAACTACCGAAGAGTTCGATTTAAATTTTGCGCAGTATTTTTTTGCATTGTCTTGATTGTTTTTTGCCATTTCAAGATTTTCAAAACTTATAGGAATGAAACTCCTTTCTGTGTAAATGTGTAGAGAAGAAGTTAAAGGTGTAGAACCTGTACAGGGAGTAGAGCTTCCTATCTGAGGAGATTCGAAAGTAGAGACTAATTTCCTAACTTCAGATCCAGTTACCCTACCACTTCTTACGTTCATAAAAAATTATATAAACTTCTTTTGATTTCATAAATTTTTTTTCTTTATTTTAAAAACAATAAAGTCCTTAAAATAAATTTTATCTTTTTTTTATTATTTTTTTCAAAAATTAAATTAAAGCCAAGAATAAAAAATTATCAAGTTAAGTTTGGCTGTACTGACACTCGTTACCGTTCCCCGACAACGACGCCATAAATTTGATGCGAAGTTAGCCAAGGGTGTAATTATGGTGACTTCCACTTTCGTCGTAAAACTTGCCAATTTGTTTTTACCCCGTTATAAATACTAATGTAGATATCAAAGGAGGGGGGGTAAAAACAATTTG
>JAOVYX010004359.1:0-10302 GCA_035668315.1 Drosera spatulata
GTTCCTTTGATGGTTCGAACGCCTTCTCCTCCTCTCCTTCTTCCTTCCAGCAACTACCACAGCCTCGCCCCGAGCTGTTGTGATCCAGTATTCCTCCAACGGACCTCTATACTACCACCGTTGTCTGTCCAATTTGTCTCTCCACCCAGACATGAAACTCCTTGAACATGTCTAGTATCTGGTCTTTAGTTTTCAAAGCACAGACCCAAATCTTTCTAGAATGGTCAACATTCGCTTCAGCTGAAGAATTGCATCTCTATTCTTTGAAACTATTAGCATATCATCTACATAGAGACTTTGTAACACAATAGAACCATCATCACAAAAGCGGAAATAAACACAAGGATCACACTCCCTACAGCTTGGAAAGGTGATCTCTTTCACCTGACTTAGGAGTAATGGACTGGGAGAGTTGACTGCTGTAATTCAGAGTCAAAAATGGACTACTTTGATGGGGTATAAAGCTCATTATTATCCACTGGCCATAAAGGAATTTTATCAGAATTTGGAATACAACGAGGCCCAGACCTTCCTCACCACCAATGTGAATGGTAAATCCCTTCTTATTATTGCTAAGAAGTTGGGTGAGATCTTTGATATTCTGATTGCTGGTAATGATCTAAAAGTCCCTTGTCATTTTAGCCTATCTATCATCACCAATGAACCAATCCTAAAAATGAAATCAGGATACAGAAATAAACTGAATCAGATGTAGCAAAAGAAGCACATAGGTGGGATCACAATACCAATTTCCTAAAGCAACATTCGATAAAATAGTTTTAAAGCAACAAGAAAAACAAACTCCTCGTCAATACTCATCGTCTTCTCGTCTCACAGTCCATTCCACGCAGTCTAATAATTCCCCGAAAATGTCGAATCAAGACGATCCCAAATCGGCCCAACAACCACCGCCGTCGGTGGTGGTCGGCGTAGGCGAATGCAAGTTTTGCATCCTAAAATTGATTTAGCACTATATATATGGTGTATGTGTTGCACAAACTTTCATCCTTTCAAGGGTCTTATATTCACTTACACACATACAAAAAATGGTGTCAATGTCCAAGGTATTAGTTATCCTTTTTTTTTTTTTTCCTTGTTATTCCTCCAGTCCAGCATTGTAAAGCTTGAAACGATGACCATGGCTAGAGCGCAACTGACATCCTCCATTATTCCCATAGTTAAGACAGTCTCCATATCTCTTTTCCCTTGATTTAAACTGTAGACCTGAAAAAGGATTTCCCAATCAACCCGTCAGACACCGAGATACATTGTCAATGTTAACCAACTTTAAAAATTAATTGTTTCTTTACTTGTTTTTGAATGTTTTAAGTTCATTTCATGGCTCTTTCATCGATTCTTGCATTTTCAACTTATGTGAGGTTGTTTTATAATGTTTTTACCACTTTTTATTCGTTTTTGTGTGTTTTGAAGAGATTTGAGGTTTTCACGGTGTTTCTAGCCTTTTCAAGTGTATTTGAGTATTTCAAGATCATTTAATGGCTGTTTTCGTTGTTTCTTGCATTTTCAAGTTATTTTAGGTTATTACATGTTATTTTTAGCCATTAAAAAAAATCATCTTTCTTTATAAAAATCCATACCGAATCAAATGATTGCATTTAAATTGGGAAGAAGTGAGTACGTGTAGGTAAGAATGTTAATCGATGCGGTTTTGATTATTCGGTTCGATTTTTGAAAAATGTGAAAAGAGCGTTGAAATGAGCTGAAAACACTTGAACGGGCTAAAAACACCATAAAAACAACTCAAATAACTCGAAAACACAAGGAACTATGAAAAGACCCTTGAAATGGGCTTAGCACACTCAAAAAACACATGAAAAGGCTAAAAACAACATAAAACAACCTCAAATAACTTCAAAATTGTGAAAAGTGCATTGAAATGAGTTTAAAACAGTCAAAAAAACTTGAAAAGGCTTAAAACACCATAAAACAACCTCAAATAACTTGAAAATTGCGAAAAGAGCATTGAAATGAGTTTAAAACACTCAAAAACACATGAAAAGGCTAAAAAAAACATAAAACAACCTCAAATAACTTCAAAATTATGAAAAGTCCATTGAAATGAGTTTAAAACAACGATTAAGATTTGCAAAATGAGAGAAAAACTGAAGATCTATTTGAATGAAGATATGAAGCAGCCAAACGAATACCACAGAGGTTTAGATGCAAACTTCGTGCATGAATACATGTCTTGTCGTGCGCCCAACACGCGCCACCACCATGCTCCATCAACTACGAGATGCTCCTCGCCATGATCATGGACGTGTGAGAAGTTGGCAAACACCGAGCTCGTGGTAGCCACCAACGCAAACGATGAAGCAGCCACTCGCGTTCTTGTTCACCTCGTCTTCTTCTTGTTGTCTTGTCGTCCTCACGTCACCAACGTCTTGGACAACGCTGCCACTCCCCGAAGATTACTAGGGAACGTTTTAATGAAGCTAGAATGGTGCAGAGAAGATTAGCATGTTCTAATGCTTCTTTTCCTAACCGATTGACAAAGGATAAGAAAGCAGAAGCAGAGAAGGACATATTTGAACTTTTCAAGAAAGTCGAGGTAAATATCCCTTTGTTGGAAGCAATCAAACAAGTTCCAAGATATGCTAAATTCTTAAAGGTGCTTTGCACCAACAAGCAGAAATTGTAGGGTCATGAATGAGTCATGGTGAGCGAGAATGTTTCGGCTGTTTTACAGAAGAGACTACCGCAAAAACAAAAAGACCCTGGAATGTTCACTATACCATGCACGATAAGAAGTGTGCAAATTACAAGACAGATGCTTGTCCGTCCTTACACGAAGATGTAAATGCTGTTAATTTTCAAGGACAAAGGGCAGCACCATGGAATAATATGTCTGATATGCCTTGGAGGAATCATCCAAACTTTAGATGGACAAATCAGAATAACACTCAGAATGTTCCTCAACAATAAAGGTTCCCTCCAGGATTTGGTCAGGGACAACAGCAGCAGCAACAGAATTTTAATGCAAACAACAATAATAACCAAGGTTCATCAAGTGGAATATCACTTGAAGACATGGTAAAGCAAATGGCTAAATACCAAAATGAAGAAGCAACCACCAAAGACCACTCCTGTAAAGACAGGGAGAGGAAAGAAACAGATTGTTGAGTCTGAGTTCAGGGAGGACGAGGTGATGGAGATCAACTCTGAGTCTGAACAGAGGAATCCCAGCAACGAAGAAGCAGAGGAAAGAACCGACTCTTCTCAAGAGATAGTGCAAGAGTGTCTCTAATAATGAAGACTCCGACTATGAAAACCAATTGGAAGAGGAGTTACAAGCCAAAGCAACACTCTTTCCAAACTTGAAAAGGCTAAAAATACCATGAAAACAACTCAAACAACTTGAAAAGGTTAAAAACACCATAACAACAACTCCATTAACTTCAAAACGCACAAAATCGAATGAAAAGTGTAAAAACACATAAAAACAACTTCAAATAACTTGAAAACTTAAGAAACAACGAAAAGAGCTTTGAAATGACCTCAAAACACTCAAAAACACTTGAAAGGGCTAAAAACACCACAAAACAACCTCAAATAACTTGAATGCAGTCTAGGAACCTTTTGCACGAATTCACAGAGAATTGATGAAGATTTGATGATTATGGGTGTTTTGGTGTGCACCGTTCATGTGTGTTCGAGTTTAATATGAAGAACAAGAAGTGGAGATTGTGTTTTGGTTAGCTCGACGTAGTCACGTTGATTTATCAAGGGAATTCCAAATCAATGGCATCCATTCATTTCGAGGTTTGGCACTCAAAATATTGTTTCAATCTATGTTCGTTAACTTTGAATACTTTATCAGTCTCAACAATACTCTTGATTTATACCGCACCGTGGTCATAAGCTTTAACCACTTCAAATGGATCGTCCCATATAGAACGAAGTTTACCAGGAAATAGTTTAACTCGAGGATTGAACAACAAAACTTTATCACCCAGCTTAAATGATTTTGTGCTAAGTATCTTGTCATTATAAAGTTTCGTTTTCTCTTTATAAAATCTCAAATTTTCATATGCATCGTTCCTTAGTTCTTTCAGTTCTTGTAGTTTGTAACTTTCTTTACTTTGTACTTTGTTCATAATCCATGTCATAACTTTTAATATCCCAAAAGGCATTACGTTCAAGCTCGACTGAAAGATGACATGCTTTATCATAAAGCATGCGGTATGGGAACATTCCGATTGGAGTTTTATAAACAGCCGATATGCCTATAATACATCTCCCAGTCGTGAACTCCAATCCTTCTGGTTTGGGTTGACAACCTTTTCGAGGATGGATTTGATTTCACGGTTTGGCTTGACCACTTGTTTTAGGACGGTAAGCTATAGAAATACAGTGAGTTACGTGATCATTTTCCAAAACCGATTTCACCACCCTATTACAAAAATGAGTATTCCTATCACTAATGATAGTTGTAGGGATACCATAACAATTAAAGATTTGGGTGTAAACAAAATCAACAACGACCTTTGCGTCGTCGGTACTAGTCGCTTGGGCCTAATCAACCGCTATTAGAATGTATAAATTTTCAAAAGATGGTGAGAATGATCCCATAAAATCAATGCCTCATCCATCGAAAATTTCAAAGACGAAGATGGATTTGAAGTCATTTGATCTCTCTTAGAAATATTGTCAGCCTTTTGACATTCCGAACATGATTTAGCAAACTGGTATAAATCCTTCTCGAGAGAGGACCAACAGAAACCCCTTTTCAACACCTTGTATGCAGTTTTTTTTTAGCCAAAATGGCCACCACCTTCAAAGGTATGGCGAAACTTCAGTATCGTCTGTGTCTCATGATTCGGGACACATTTTCTTAGAATTTCATCCGAGCAAAATTAAAATAGGTATGGATCATCCCAAACATAATATTTTATGTCATTCTTGATCTTATCTTTTTGAGCTCGTGGTTCACTAGGTAGCTGTTTGGTGACTAAATAGTTCACGATGCCAGCATACCACAGAATTTCACCATAGATTGATAACAGATATTCATTTAGCAACAAGTCTGGGAGAGGATCAACTTCCACATCTCTTAATATTCTGCTTAGATGATCTGTAGCATAATTTTCCTCTCCTTTCTTGTCTCGAATTTCAATATCGAACTAGTAGATCAAAAATACCCATTTTAGTAGTCTAGGTTTAGTCTATTTCAGCTTCAAGAGGTACTTTGATATTGAATGGTCTGAGATAATAATGACCTTTGTACCAAGGAGATATAGGCAGAATTTTTCCAAGGCAAAGACTATAGAGTATAACTCCTTCTTCGTTGTTGTGTAATTGCATTGTGCATACGTGAGGCATAGTAAATCACATGAGGAATTCGGCCTGCTCGTTATCCTAGAGCTGGCCCTACAACTTTATCGCTTGCATCACATAATTTTAAAGGGCAAGTTCCAACTAGAAGGTTGGAGAATAAGAGATGATACTAACTTCTCTTTCAAAGTGTCAAAGGCAGCTTAGCTATCATTATCAAAATAGAAGCCAACGTCTTTCTGCAAGAGCTTGCACATGGGCTGTGCTATCTTTGAGAATTCTTTTATGAATTTACGATAAAATCTCGCATGACCTAGGAATGCTCATACTTCTCTGATAGATGAAGGATAAGGGAGTGGGCGAATCACTTCTATCTTTGCTTTGTCAACTTCAAGTCTCCTTGTAGAGACTACATGACCCAAAACTATATCTTGTTTTACCATAAAAAGGCACTTTTTGAAATTAAGTACAAGGTTGGTTTCTATACATTTATCGAGTACGAGTTTCAGGTTTCTGAGACAAGGGTCCAAAGAATCACCATATTACTGAGAAGTCATCCATAAACACTTCAATGATGTGAGTAATGTAGTTAGAAAAGATGGACATCATGCATCTTTGAAATATAGCTAGGGGTGTTACACAAACCGAAGGGCATCCTTCAATAAGCGAACGTCCCAAATAGACATGTAAAGATGGTTTTATCTTGATCTTATAGGGCAATGAAAATTTGATTATATCCTGAATAATCATCGAGAAAGCAATAGTGGGAAAGACCGGCCAAACGTTCAAGCATTTAGTCCATGAACGGAAGTAGGAAGTGATCTTTTCTGATTGAAGCATTGAGCTTCGGATAGTCAATATACATTCTCCATCCATTTTTGACTCGAGTCGCTACCATGTTACCATCCGAATTTTCAATTATAGTCATTCGAACGTGAATTGGGCTTACCCATTCAATATCAATGATTGGGTAAATAAATCCAACATTTTAGAGCTTTAAAATCTCATTTTTCACAACTTCCATTATGGAAGGGTTCAAGCAACGTTTTGCGTCCCAAGATGGTTTAATGTTTTCTTCTATATAGATTCTATGCATATAGGTGAAAGGGCTTATCCCTTTAATATCAGTGATAGTCCACCCATTAATTCTTCTTTGAGTTTTGAGCATATTTACTTACTTCTCTTCTTCATCGAGAGTTAGTTTGCTAGAAATGATGGTAATGCCTCCCCATCACCTCAATATGCATATGTTAGGTAGGGTGGTAGTGGTTTCAATTTCAATTTTGGTATATTGACTATAGGATTCGTTCATGATTTATCGGTAACTCTGATAGGACGATGTTCATATTTAGTGCACACATAAATTCCTTTCTCAAGATGGTTTAATTCTTCTTCCAATTCATCAAATTGTCACTTATTGGCCCATCTTCATTGTTGCAAAGACTTGAGATTACTCTGAGAAATTCTTCGTTTTTTAACTCAAATATTTCATCGTCTAAACAAGTGAATGAATTGAATAAGTCGATCATGCAAATTGAGTGGATTTCATCAAAGGGATGTTTCATTGCCTCATAGATGTTGAAGATGATTTTCTCTCCATCGAACTCCATGGAGAAAGTTCCATCATTCACATCTAATTGTGTCTTGGCAGTTCTAAGGAATGATCATCCTAGCAAGATAGGTGTCAATATAGAAGAATAACCATGACCATCCTCCATTTTTAGCACGTAAAAATCTGTCGGGAAGACTAATTCATTCACCTTAACAAGAACGTCCTCAACAAGGACCACAGGATGCGTCATAGACCTGTCAGTGAGTTATATGACAACCACTGTTGGTTTCAAAGTTCCGAGATTTAGGGAGTTATAAATGGATAATGGCATTATATTGATCGATGCCCCCAAATCCAGCATAAATCCAGTTATTTCAACATTCCCTGTAATGCATGGTATTGTGAACATACCAGGATCCTTTTATTTGGGAGGAAGTTTCTTCTGTAAGATAGCTAAAAAAACATTCTCTCCACCTGCAACACGTTCGTTACCCTTCAGTCTCCTTCTATTAGTGCAAAATTTAGAAATTTGACATATCGAGGTACTTAATTGTTTGATTGCCTCTAATTGAGGAATATTCACTTCCACTTTCTTAAATAATTCAAGTATGCCTTTTTCAACCTCCTCTTTCTTATCCTTAGCCAAACAGGTAGGAAATGGAGGACTTATGTTGTTGACCATAATTTGTCTTTGTTTTGAATTTTCATAGTCTCTTGAATCATTTTTGTTGGTGTTGGAACCATTGATTAAATTCACTTCAAGTTCAGGTTCAACTTATTTTGATTTTTATTTTTCAAGCTCTTTCAACTCTTTTCCGCTTTTCAAAGTGATTGCACTCACGTTTTCACGTGGATTTAGAGGTTGGGAAAGGAGTTGATTAGACATTTGCTATTTTATTTTTATTCACTTCTTGAGCCAGTTGGCTCACTTTATTTTCGACATTTGAGATGCTTGAGCGAACTTTTTATGGAAGCTTGTTGAGCTTATGCACATAGCTTTAACTAGTTTTTTTTTTACAGATGGTTCGAATATCTCTAATGAACAAATCAAGGTAGAAGATTATTGAAACTAACAGGTTGGAAATTTTGATTTTCAGTCCTCCCCTTGAAATTAGGATGATTTCGTCACCCTTCATTACAATTCATATTTTACAAATTTCCTTGTCTACGGGAACCAGAAAAATTACTCGTGGCGTTAACTTGCTCATTATCTAAGAGGGTAGGACACATATCAGTAGCATCACCAGGAACAGAATAGATTCTACATGGTTTGACTTGTGGAACATTTTATTGTTTTGAAAAACCATTGTGGGCAAGTTTGTCAATCGGTCAAGCTTTTGATCACAAAGTTTGAAAAAGATGACATTTTATGAACGTTGCGAAAGAAATCATCATCGCTATTAAAATCTTAGGAATTAATAGCCATCTTTTCAAGAATTTATCGAGTAACTAGTGGTTGTTTATCATGAAAGATCACCACCACATGCTGCATCGACCAGACCACGATCTACAGCTGAAAGACCTTGATAGAAATATCTTAAAAGGTCTTCAGAAAACTTATGATTGGACAACTTGAGACAAGACGTTTGAAACATTTCAAATACTCATGTAACAATTCTCCCTTCTTATGTCTTATGGAAAACATTTGTTTTTGAACAGTTACAATTCGGGAGGTTATAAAATATTTATCGAGGAACGAAGACTGAATTTGTCCCCATGTGTTTCTGGTTCCCTTCGGTAAGTCATAAAATCAATTTTTAGCTGCATCTTGGACACTAAATGGAAAGGTTTTAAGCTTAATGACTTCATCTGTTACCCCATCTGGTTTCATACTAGCACAAACTACCCTAAACTCGTTCAAATGCCTATGAGGGTCCTCACTAGGCAAATCATGAAAAGTTGATAATTTTTGTAAAAATCCATAATTCAGTTTAAAATTTTCTTGCACATCTGAAAACACAATACATAAAGGAGGTTCATTATTATCATCATATTCAGTTAACTGTCTAAGTGTACGGTTATCAACTTAAGGGTTTTGACAATTTTGTACATTTTGAACACCAATATTCTCAACTTTCATTAGATCAACCATATTTAAAGTTGGAAAGATTTCACCAATATGACGATCCGAAACCTCTGATGGAGATGATGTTTCACCTTGTACTCTTGACGGGTTTGGATGCTCAAATCTTCTTTCTTCGAACTTGTGAACTATGTGTTGGACTTTATCTCCCGTTCTTCGCCCGCTCCTCGTCGCAAGCAAGGCAGTTAATTCTTGATAAATAAAAATAAAAATAAAAAGAGAAAATAAATAGACAACAAAAATAATTCACACTGTTACCCGACAACGATGCCAAAATTTATTCAGTGTTGTCATAGGCATAACAAATTGAAATTAAATTGCTCTACTTGACTCAATACAATACAATAAAACTATACTAGTAATGAGTACGAGTCGATCCCGAGAGAATAGGATTATACACGAACCGAACCGAGTCGAGTGTCAACGAATTCGATCTCGAACTTTGACTTTTCACTTCAAGTCGAACATCAATCGATCTCGAGCACTTATGAAAATCTCGAGCTCGAACTGAGTTCGAGTATGTCTCGTTGAGTTTCGAGCTACTCTTCGAGTAGTTTGTCGAATATCGAATCGAGTTAAACGTGAATCGAATCGAATCGAATCCAACTATTTCTGTTGATGTCACTCGAAAGTTCAAGTGTTGTTCATAATTTATACTCCTGTTATGTTTCTTACATCATTAAAATTTACTGAAATATGTACCAAACATTATAGAAACCTGTTAATCAATAAATAAATATGTTCTTCAAAAGAGAGAAGAAGCGAACGACAAAGAAGAAACACGGAAGAAAATAAATCATATGTTTATATTCAAGGATCTCCACTAAGTTGTTTACAAAACTAGTGATACAAAAAAACTACTACATATAAGGTCACATGAGAAGCCTGCAAGCCTAGCAACTGTTATGGACTACAACTCTTAACAAACTTATTAAAGGTAGAACAATTGTTACTTGTATATACATAATAGATATTATCACACTTATGAATCAACATTATAATAGGAATCAATACGAAACCTGATGAACCATATATAGTTTTACGAAAAAGTAAATTACTAAACTCATTACAATCAATGTCCAAGAGGGCTTTTAATAGTTTTATGGTTTACATTCTATATTATCTCATGTAATAGTTGTTAATTTATTGATTTTAGTCGAACCGTTCGGTCAAACTTTAACTCGATCGAACTCAGTCCTACTTGCGAACACATGAGCCGAACTCGAGTCGAATTCATCGAACCTATCGAACCCAAAATCTTTGCCGAGTTCGACTCGACTAACGGACTCGATGTTCGCGAACTGTTCGGTCTGAGTACAGCCATAACAGAGACGACCTATTACAGCTTTGGTGAATTAAATTGGTGATCTAA